>JAVJIF010010643.1:0-123947 GCA_038442645.1 Agave tequilana
AAAATATAAAAAATATATATAAAAAAAAACTTTTTGAAATAAGAGACAAAGTTTTGATCTATTTTTAAGAAAATTAAGATGTATCTTAGAAATTAAGAAAGCCTTAATTATGACATCTTAAACCTAGTTGAAATAATAGATCTTATTTGAAATTATAGGCTAAGTAAGTAAAATTGGGGAGATATTCTTATCTTGAATTTTTTGACTTAGATAGTATGTACTTTACACTTACACATTTTTGGGATGGAAACAAAGACCTAAAATGCCATATATAAAAAAATATAAATAAAAGAAAAATATATATATATATAAATAAACATCACTTATTAAGCTGGATAATTATGCCTCAAGAAGCATGATTATTCACGCCTAACGGTGGTAAAGGAAATAAATAATCCCCTTTAGTTTCGTGGCCTTTTTCACTCGAGTCCTTAAACCCGAGGGATGTTTTCTCATCTGGTGCCCTAAGACCTACTGGTTTGGGAGTCATCGATTATAGGCTCGTTACAAGGGTGAACTAGAAAGCCTAAACTAAGGAAAGAAAAAAGAGAAAAGAAAATAAATATATAAATAAATGGCTTGATGGTTAGAGTTGAAATCCCAGAAATCTTCACTGTCACGGTGTGCATACTATCTAGGTTTTATGAAAGATAAAATATTCAATCCAATTTTGAATTCTTGCCTTAATTGAAGACAAGATCTTGCATAGATACTAAGTTTAGGGAGAATGATTATAGGTGGACTTATGACCTTAGATCACTTATATTTTTGCAAAAATAGTTCGAAAACATGTCTCTCTTTCAAAATGCGTTTTCAAAGCACTAACATTTGTCTTCTTTCTTTATGGATTTTGTGGGTGTAATCCGCTGAAAACCCTCTGGAGACAACACTCCTCCTCTAGGGTAACCTAGAGGTTTAACGGCTTGTTGCACGTGCTCAGTGCAATCGTGTCACCTACGAAAGTGGTGTAATTAATTGGTAGTATAGTTTTTTCTTTTCTTTGTTTTGCTCAGGACGAGCAAAAGAATAAGTGTGGGGGTGTGATTGGTATTCAATTCTGCATATTTTACCACATTATTCCCATGCATATTACAAATAAAAATATGATTTTTCTCATATTCTCTCTATTTTTGCAGGTCCACATCTGAAAGGAGAAAAAGCCCAAAATCACTTTAATTAGCAATAATTAAAGAGATTAATTCAAAAGCCCAAAAGAGCCCAAGTTTGAATCCAGAATCAGGAGAGATCCTCGCGCCAACTCAATCTTCCAGAAGGCCACGTGGATAACAACCTCGTAACAAACTTGTAACAAAAATCTGGTATTCAACTGCCTTGATTTTAACCGCCAAATCCGGGATTTTGCCGCCAAATTTCGGCAGTTACAGGGTTGTTGGAGCCCGGATTTCTCTCCAACAACCAGGGCTCTAGATCCTTCTCCCTGAGGCTATAAATACAGGACCAGGGCTTGCGCAACAAAGTGTGGAAGAGAGATTAGTGATTAGAGATTAGATGCTTGTATTTTTGTAGGATTTTTGTAGTACTCTAGATCTTCTTCCTCCCTAGAAATTCTGCAAAAGAGAGTTGTAAGAGAGAGAAAGCTTGTGTACACCAAGGAGTGACAACTTGTGAAGCAAGGATTCATCCATTCTCTTCTCTCTACTTGAGCATTTTCTAGTATTACTTGCTTTCTTTACTTCTAGTTTTACTTTACTTGCTTTTTAATTCATGCTTTGCTTTTCTTTTGTAATGGCTAGTAGCTAATTCTTTCTTCTCATGGCTAGCTAACAACTTACCTTGCTAACTACTAACTCATCGGTGATTGCTATTTTTAATCTTGCAAGTTGTATGGTTTTCTCTCTCTCCGATGGGTTATTTTCATTTCTTGGCAAGTTCTTGTTGTAATTCTCCATATGATTCATGTGTGCCTCATTTAGAGCCTTGTCTAGAACAAGTGCCTGATGGAACATGGAGATGGATCACCAATATGCTATTTGTTGTACAACTTCTTTACTTCCATTAATGAATGTTGTATCTTCTTCCTTAGCATCCCTTGAGTGTAGCTCTTTTGATTCCATTATTGAAAGTCTAATTTGTAGGCCTATGACATCTATGAGGCTACAAGACAAGTCCAAGAATGATCACCCGTCATCCAAGTGGGAAGTAATTAGACCAACAGCAAGACAAATCTATGCCGATGAATCAACATGAGGCATGCATTCACCATCACGGAGTTTAGTAAGTTTTAGCAAGGAAGTAAGGTTAGCTAGTCATGGTTTTCTCATCTTAAATTCTTTCTACAAGTTTTCATTCCATTTGTTTTCTTTCCAAAGTAATATCATCTTTGATTTCTTTTTACTTTCCATCATGAACAAATCCACCAATTCTTTTACTTCTTTCTCCAATTCATTTTTATTCTTTTAAGACAAAGAAGAATCTTCGTTTCCTATCTTCACAACGAACCGTAACGCTTCCATCGCAAGCTCTCCCTGAGAATCGACTCGGTATAGCCCATGCTATAACGGAGATAGGAAAGGGTACATTAATCATTTGGAATACATTTGTGGAGTGATCAAAGCACTTGAGGTTGTATCTAAACCTTATCTCTTTTTATTGAATATATTTTGTGTGCAAATTATACTCCACAATACAACACCTTTCCCGTCTAAACAAATTGGCGCCGTTGCCGGGGAGAGCAACGGTTTTGGTTTAAAGTGAAGAACTAAACGAATTCTCTTCTCTGTTGCAGGTTACAGGTGAAGAAACAGGAAACATAGCATTGCAGTGACATATAAGTGGACCTGGGCCTCTGCTCTAGAAAGCAGAGACCAGGATCCCTCTGAATTTCCGCAAATTCTGGGTTTTTTTGCCGCAGAATTGCGGCAAGGAGGAGTGAACTCCTAACAAGTTTTCTGCAGGGCTTCTGATTCTGCAAAACACATCTGCTGTAGTACTTAATTTTTTGTATTCTTCACCATACTCCTGCTAATAAAGTCAACAGTAAAAAAAATTGGTTGAAATCGTTAAAAATTGTTTAGACATTTGCATCATTAGGCACGTGTCTTTTCAATTCATTTACTTTTACTGTTGAAGAGTGCTGGAGGCAAGGTACGTTTTGCATTGCATGTAGACTAGAAATCATCTCTTGCTTGATTTTCATGCTTTGAGTTAATCCTTGTTATATCTCGTACACTTGCACAAATTGAATTTAAGGGCATAACCCATAAATAAGATAAGGTGGGGATTTCATCACCCTTTCCTTAGCCCAAAAACCACTATCCCAGCACTCACTAACCCAAGCCTAATTTAATAAAAAAAGTAGATGTTGGCCCTAGGGACATCTCGGACTCATTTAGGAGATTATCCTAGGGGGAAAAGTGTTAGAAATTGACTCTTGCAAAATCAGTGTCTAGGAAAGGGATTGAGGGCCGAAAGCCCGAAGGTTGGTGGTTACTTAATTAAGGAACGTCTCTGACGGAAAACCTCCCAACAACCTTGCCCTGACCTGGCTGATTAGCTTGTGGTCAAAATCTACACTAAACCTCCCGTGGACGGTCTAATCAGTTAGGAGTCGTCTAGGTCATAGGTCTACCCTAACTTAGGTTAGAATTTTTTCTTTTTTGTTTGTTTATTTTGTTTCTTTTTTATTGTGATTTTTTTTGTGTGAAATGGCATTCAATAATAATAATTCTTTCCATCCTAATAATAATCCATATTTCACACCGACTTCATATTCGGATAATTCCAACCCGGTGTTTTACAATATGCACCAACCACATACGCCGGGTTGGCCTTATCCGAATCAATATGACCCATACCCCCCATCTAATAACCATAATTTCCATAATGATTTCAACTCGTCACAGAGTCATTGGGGATTCATGTACCCCGAGTCAAATTTTCAAACTCCTTGTCCACCATATTCACCTTGTCCACAGTATTCATTTTCCGATTCTGCTTCATATACTCCTTTTTCTGAACCACCAATTGAAGAAAAATCTGAGTTACTAAGGAGTTTAGTAGCCAATTTACAAAGGGCCGAGCAAAAAACTGCAAACATTTGCCTCTCCAATTCCACAGTATTTTCAAGAGTCTTACTCAGTTCCACCTCTTCATAATGAACAACCATTTGTCATGGAAACAAGTAAAGAACTCTTGTGTGAGTCCAAGCTTCAATCTCCCACACATGTGTGACTCACATTATTCACAAACTTTCCAAAGTCAAGATTCTTATACTCCCATTCTAGAGCAGCCATTTGTAGAAATATCACGTTTAGAAAAGAGTATAAACATCTTGCAAGAGTCTTTGTTACAATATAAAAAAACACGTGCCGAGTCTTTCAATAAGGTGGATGAACAATTGAGTCAATTGGTTAACATCTATAGGAATGAGGAGACTCTATCTTATCAACCTTTGACTAATTCAGCTATGCCACACTCTATTGATATGACTCAAGACTCCTGTCATTTTGGAAATCATGATTCAATTTCAGCACAACCACCTGAACTTATCCAAACTTCAAATCCCATTGACATTTTGGCAAGTTTTCCATTTCCTGAAATTGAACTTAAACATGAATATGATCCTGAACTTCCACTTGATGATTCAATTTTCCTTCCTGATTCAATTATGACTCCGGTGTCTTCACATGATTTCACTTCATTTCCCGAGTCAGTATTGGATCCAGTGCCAGTCCATTTTGAAATTGAATCACCAATCATGTATAATCATATTGAACTTGACCAATTTCATACTTTTGAAAGTCCCATTGATAAATTGGCAAGTTCACATTTTTGTGGAATTGAACTACATGAGGAATGTGATCTTGAACCCCAACTTAGTGATTCAATTCTCTTTCTTGATTCAATAATGACTCCGGTAACTTACCTGACTTCAATCTTTTCCCGGAGTCGACATTGGATCCTGTCCCAATTCATAATGAAGTTGAATCACCCATCTTTGAGGATCATATTGAACTTGACCAATTATACACTTCTGAAGATACTATTGACAAATTGGCAAGTTCTCCATTCTTTGGTATTGAACTACATGAGAAATGTGACCTAGATTCTCACTATCTCTTTACTTCTGAAACTGATTGTACAATTCTGACGGAAACATTGACCTTAGTTTTGAAGAATTGTATGGCGATGAGCTTGAATTCCTTAATATTGGAAGTAAAGAGATATCACCCATATTAGGTCACATTCCATTGTTGGACAATACATGTGGACTTGAGCTTTATTTTCTTGACTTGGACCTAATTCCTGAAATCATTTCGACTCCTGAACCATCACTTGACTTAAGTCACTTTCCTGAGTCAGTATTAGATCCTGTCCTTCCTGAGTCCAAGTCAACAGTTCTATCATTTCATACACCATTCTGGGACAAGGAAATTGACAAATTTGACTACGAAATTAGTTATGGAAAATGGAAATTAGATGGGGTCAAATACTTAATAAAGATCCTTCATGGATTTATCTTTTTAGTGGGTTATATTCACGATATTTCTGGTGGGTTCATCAAAACCCAAAGCAAAGTTGATTGGGCCATGTTTCGTGGACCAATCAGACCACCACCGGAACCACACCTTAAGGTAATTTTTTTCCTTCCCTTTCCATTTTTTTCATGCATTATATATATCATGATGCATTGAGGACAATGCATGAAATAAGTGTGGGGGAGGGTTTACTAACATAGAGTTTTTAGATTTTCTTTCTTTTACACTTCTTTTAGAAATATAAAAAAAATATAAAAAATATATATAAAAAAAAAACTTTTTGAAATAAGAGACAAAGTTTTGATCTATTTTTAAGAAAATTAAGATGTATCTTAGAAATTAAGAAAGCCTTAATTATGACATCTTAACCTAGTTGAAATAATAGATCTTGTTTGAAATTATAGGCTAAGTAAGTAAAATTGGGGAGATATTCTTATCTTGAATTTTTTGCCTTAGATAGTATGTACTTCACACTTACACATTTTTGGGATGGAAACAAAGACCTAAAATGCCATATATAAAAAAATATAAATAAAAGAAAAAATATATATATATATATATAAATAAAACATCACTTATTAAGCTGGATAACTATGCCTCAAGAAGCATGATTATTCACGCCTAACGGTGGTAAAGGAAATAAATAATCCCCTTTAGTTTCGTGGCCTTTTTCACTCGAGTCCTTAAACCCGAGGGATGTTTTTTCATCTGGTGCCCTAAGACCTACTGGTTTGGGAGTCATCGGTTATAGGCTCGTTACAAGGGTGAACTAGAAAGCCTAAACTAAGGAAAGAAAAAAGATAAAAAGAAAATAAATATATATAAAAATGGCTTGATGGTTAGAGTTGAAATCCCAGAAATCTTCACTGTCACGGTGTGCATACTATATCTAGGTTTTATGAAAGATAAAATATTCAATCCAATTTTGAATTCTTGCCTTAATTGAAGACAAGATCTTGCATAGATACTAAGTTTAAGGGAGAATGATTATAGGTGGACTTATGACCTTAGATCACTTATATTTTTGCAAAAATAGTTCGAAAACATGTCTCTCTTTCAAAATGCGTTTTCAAAGCACTAACATTTGTCTTCTTTCTTTATGGATTTTGTGGGTGTAATCCGCTGAAAACCCTCAGGAGACAACCTCCTCCTCTAGGGTAACCTAGAGGTTTAACGGCTTGTTGCACGTGCTCAGTGCAATCGTGTCACCTACGAAAGTGGTGTAATTAATTGGTATTATAGTTTTTTTTTTTCTTTGTTTTGCTCAGGACGAGCAAAAGAATAAGTGTGGGGGTGTGATTGGTATTCAATTCTGCATATTTTACCACATTATTCCCATGCATATTACAAATAAAAATATGATTTTTACTCATATTCTCTCTATTTTTGCAGGTCCACATCTGAAATGAGAAAAAGCCCAAAATCACTTTAATTAGCAATAATTAAAGAGATTAATTCAAAAGCCCAAAAGAGCCCAAGTTTGAATCCAGAATCAGGAGAGATCCTCGCGCCAACTCAATCTTCCAGAAGGCCACGTGGATAACAACCTCGTAACAAACTTGTAACAAAAATCTGGTATTCAACTGCCTTGATTTTGCCGCCAAATCCGGGATTTTGCCGCCAAATTTCGGCAGTTACAGGGTTGTTGGAGCCCGGATTTCTCTCCAACAACCAGGGCTCTAGATCCTTCTCCCTGAGGCTATAAATACAGGACCAGGGCTTGCGCAACAAAGTGTGGAAGAGAGATTAGAGATTAGAGATTAGATGCTTGTATTTTTGTAGGATTTTTGTAGTACTCTAGATCTTCTTCCTCCCTAGAAATTCTGCAAAAGAGAGTTGTAAGAGAGAGAAAGCTTGTGTACACCAAGGAGTGACAACTTGTGAAGCAAGGATTCATCCATTCTCTTCTCTCTACTTGAGCATTTTCTAGTATTACTTGCTTTCTTTACTTCTAGTTTTTCTTTACTTGCTTTTTAATTCATGCTTTACTTTTCTTTTGTAATGGCTAGTAGCTAATTCTTTCTTCTCATGGCTAGCTAACAACTTACCTTGCTAACTACTAACTCTTCGGTGATTGCTATTTTTAATCTTGCAAGTTGTATGGTTTTCTCTTCTCCGATGGGTTATTTTCATTTCTTGGCAAGTTCTTGTTGTAATTCTCCATATGATTCATGTGTGCCTCATTTAGAGCCTTGTCTAGAACAAGTGCCTTGATGGAACATGGAGATGGATCACCAATATGCTATTTGTTGTACAACTTCTTTACTTCCATTAATGAATGTTGTATCTTCTTCCTTAGCATCCCTTGAGTGTAGCTCTTTTGATTCCATTATTGAAAGTCTAATTTGTAGGCCTATGACATCTATGAGGCTACAAGACAAGTCCAAGAATGATCACCCGTCATCCAAGTGGGAAAGTAATTAGACCAACAGCAAGACAAATCTATGCCGATGAATCAACATGAGGCATGCATTCACCATCACGGAGTTTAGTAAGTTTTAGCAAGGAAGTAAGGTTAGCTAGTCATGGTTTTCTCATCTTAAATTCTTTCTACAAGTTTTCATTCCATTTGTTTTCTTTCCAAAGTAAATATCATCTTTGATTTCTTTTTACTTTCCATCATGAACATATCCACCAATTCTTTTACTTCTTTCTCCAATTCATTTTATTCTTTTAAGACAAAGAAGAATCTTCGTTTCCTATCTTCACAACGAACCGTAACGCTTCCATCGCAAGCTCTCCCTGAGAATCGACTCGGTATAGCCCATGCTATAACGGAGATAGGAAAGGGTACATTAATCATTTGGAATACATTTGTGGAGTGATCAAAGCACTTGAGGTTGAATCTAAACCTTATCTCTTTTTATTGAATATATTTTGTGTGCAAATTATACTCCACAATACAACACCTTTCCCGTCTAAACAAATTGGCGCCGTTGCCGGGGAGAGCAACGGTTTTTGGTTTAAAGTGAAGAACTAAACGAATTCTCTTCTCTGTTGCAGGTTACAGGTGAAGAAACAGGAAACATAGCATTGCAGTGACATATAAGTGGACCTGGGCCTCTGCTCTAGAAAGCAGAGACCAGGATCCCTCTGAATTGCCGCAAATTCTGGGTTTTTGCCGCAGAATTGCGGCAAGGAGGAGTGAACTCCTAACAAGTTTTCTGCAGGGCTTCTGATTCTGCAAAACACATCTGCTGCAGTACTTAATTTTTTGTATTCTTCACCATACTCCTACTAATAAAGTCAACAGTAAAAAAAATTGGTTGAAATCGTTAAAAATTGTTTAGACATTTGCATCATTAGGCACGTGTCTTTTCAATTCATTTACTTTTACTGTTGAAGAGTGCTGGAGGCAAGGTACGTTTTGCATTGCATGTAGACTAGAAATCATCTCTTGCTTGATTTTCATGCTTTGAGTTAATCCTTGTTATATCTCGTACACTTGCACAAATTGAATTTAAGGGCATAACCCATAAATAAGATAAGGTGGGGATTTCATGACCCTTTCCTTAGCCCAAAAACCACTATCCCAGCACTCACTAACCCAAGCCTAATTTAATAAAAAAAGTAGATGTTGGCCCTAGGGACATCTCGGACTCATTTAGGAGATTATCCTAAGGGGAAAAAGTGTTAGAAATTGACTCTTGCAAAATCAGTGTCTAGGAAAGGGATTGAGGGCCGAAAGCCCGAAGGTTGGTGGTTACTTAATTAAGGAACGTCTCTGACGGAAACCTCCCACAACCTTGCCCTGACCTGGCTGATTAGCTTGTGGTCAAAATATACACTAAACCTCCCGTGGACGGTCTAATCAGTTAGGAGTCGTCTAGGTCATAGGTCTACCCTAACTTAGGTTAGAATTTTTTCTTTTTTGTTTGTTTATTTTGTTTCTTTTTTATTGTGATTTTTTTGTGTGAAATGGCATTCAATAATAATAATTCTTTCCATCCTAATAATAATCCATATTTCACACCGACTTCATATTCGGATAATTCCAACCCGGTGTTTTACAATATGCACCAACCACATACGTCGGGTTGGCCTTATCCGAATCAATATGACCCATACCCCCCATCTAATAACCATAATTTCCATAATGATTTCAACTCGTCACAGAGTCATTGGGGATTCATGTACCCCGAGTCAATTTTCAAACTCCTTGTCCACCATATTCACCTTGTCCACAGTATTCATTTCCCGATTCTGCTTCATATACTCCTTTTTCTGAACCACCAATTGAAGAAAAATCTGAGTTACTAAGGAGTTTAGGAGCCAATTTACAAAGGGCCGAGCAAAAACTGCAAACATTTGCCTCTCTAATTCCACAGTATTTTCAAGAGTCTTATTCAGTTCCACCTCTTCATAATGAACAACCATTTGTCATGGAAACAAGTAAAGAACTCTTGTGTGAGTCCAAGCTTCAATCTCCACACATGTGTGACTCACATTATTCACAAACTTTCCAAAGTCAAGATTCTTATACTCCCATTCTAGAGCAGCCATTTGTAGAAATATCACGTTTAGAAAAGAGTATAAACATCTTGCAAGAGTCTTTGTTACAATATAAAAAAAACGTGCCGAGTCTTTCAATAAGGTGGATGAACAATTGAGTCAATTGGTTAACATCTATAGGAATGAGTAGACTCTATCTTATCAACCTTTGACTAATTCAGCTATGCCACACTCTATTGATATGACTCAAGACTCCTGTCATTTTGGAAATCATGATTCAATTTCAGCACAACCACCTGAACTTATCCAAACTTCAAATCCCATTGACATTTTGGCAAGTTTTCCATTTCCTGAAATTGAACTTAAACATGAATATGATCCTGAACTTCCACTTGATGATTCAATTTTTTCTTCCTGATTCAATTATGACTCCGGTGTCTTCACATGATTTCACTTCATTTCCCGAGTCAGTATTGGATCCAGTGCCAGTCCATTTTGAAATTGAATCACCAATCATGTATAATCATATTGAACTTGACCAATTTTATACTTTTGAAAGTCCCATTGATAAATTGGCAAGTTCACATTTTTGTGGATTGAACTACATGAGGAATGTGATCTTGAACCCCAACTTAGTGATTCAATTCTCTTTCTTGATTCAATAATAACTCCGGTAACTTTACCTGACTTCAATCTTTTCCCGGAGTCGACATTGGATCCTGTCCCAATTCATAATGAAGTTGAATCACCCATCTTTGAGGATCATATTGAACTTGACCAATTATACACTTCTGAAGATACTATTGACAAATTGGCAAGTTCTCCATTCTTTGGTATTGAACTACATGAGAAATGTGACCTAGATTCTCACTATCTCTTTACTTCTGAAACTGATTGTACAATTCTGACGGAAAACATTGACCTTAGTTTTGAAGAATTGTATGGCGATGAGCTTGAATTCCTTAATATTGGAAGTAAAGAGATATCACCCATATTAGGTCACATTCCATTGTTGGACAATACATGTGGACTTGAGCTTTATTTTCTTGACTTGGACCTAATTCCTGAAATCATTTCGACTCCTGAACCATCACTTGACTTAAGTCACTTTCCTGAGTCGGTATTAGATCCTGTCCTTCCTGAGTCCAAGTCAACAGTTCTATCATTTCATACACCATTCTGGGACAAGAAATTGAAAAATTTGACTCCGAAATTAGTTATGGAAAATGGAAATTAGATGGGGTCAAATACTTAATAAAGATCCTTCATGGATTTATCTTTTTAGTGGGTTATATTCACGATATTTCTGGTGGGTTCATCAAAACCCAAAGCAAAGTTGATTTGGCCATGTTTCGTGGACCAATCAGACCACCACCGGAACCACCACCTTAAGGTAATTTTTTTTTTCCTTCCCTTTCCATTTTGTTTCATGCATATATATATCATGATGCATTGAGGACAATGCATGAAATAAGTGTGGGGGAGGGTTTACTAACATAGAGTTTTTAGATTTTCTTTCTTTTACACTTCTTTTAGAAATATAAAAAAATATAAAAATATGTATAAAAAAAACTTTTTGAAATAAGAGACAAAGTTTTGATCTATTTTTAAGAAAATTAAGATGTATCTTAGAAATTAAGAAAGCCTTAATTATGACATCTTAAACCTAGTTGAAATAATAGATCTTGTTTGAAATTATAGGCTAAGTAAGTAAAATTGGGGAGATATTCTTATCTTGAATTTTTTGCCTTAGATAGTATGTACTTCACACTTACACATTTTTGGGATGGAAACAAAGACCTAAAATGCCATATATAAAAAAAATATAAATAAAAGAAAAAATATATATATATAAATAAAACATCACTTATTAAGCTATAACTATGCCTCAAGAATCATGATTATTCACGCCTAACGGTGGTAAAGGAAATAAATAATCCCCTTTAGTTTCGTGGCCTTTTTCACTCGAGTCCTTAAACCCGAGGGATGTTTTCTCATCTGGTGCCCTAAGACCTACTGGTTTGGGAGTCATCGGTTATAGGCTCGTTACAAGGGTGAACTAGAAAGCCTAAACTAAGGAAAGAAAAAAGAGAAAAAGAAAATAAATATATATAAATAAATGGCTTGATGGTTAGAGTTGAAATCTCAGAAATCTTCACTGTCACGGTGTGCATACTATCTAGGTTTTATGAAAGATAAAATATTCAATCCAATTTTGAATTCTTGCCTTAATTGAAGACAAGATCTTGCATAGATACTAAGTTTAAGGGAGAATGATTATAGGTGGACTTATGACCTTAGATCACTTATATTTTTGCAAAAATAGTTCGAAAACATGTCTCTCTTTTTCAATGCGTTTTCAAAGCACTAACATTTGTCTTCTTTCTTTATGGATTTTGTGGGTGTAATCCGCTGAAAACCCTCAGGAGACAACACTCCTCCTCTAGGGTAACCTAGAGGTTTAACGGCTTGTTGCACGTGCTCAGTGCAATCGTGTCACCTACGAAAGTGGTGTAATTAATTGGTAGTATAGTTTTTTCTTTTCTTTGTTTTACTCAGGACGAGCAAAAGAATATGTGTGGGGGTGTGATTGGTATTCAATTCTGCATATTTTACCACATTATTCCCATGCATATTACAAATAAAAATATGATTTTTACTCATATTCTCTCTATTTTTGCAGGTCCACATCTGAAATGAGAAAAAGCCCAAAATCACTTTAATTAGCAATAATTAAAGAGATTAATTCAAAAGCCCAAAAGAGCCCAAGTTTGAATCCAGAATCAGGAGAGATCCTCGCGCCAACTCAATCTTCCAGAAGGCCACGTGGATAACAACCTCGTAACAAACTTGTAACAAAAATCTGGTATTCAACTGCCTTGATTTTGCCGCCAAATCCGGGATTTTGCCGCCAAATTTCGGCAGTTACAGGGTTGTTGGAGCCCGGATTTCTCTCCAACAACCAGGGCTCTAGATCCTTCTCTCTGAGGTTATAAATACAGGACCAGGGCTTGCGCAATAAAGTGTGGAAGAGAGATTAGAGATTAGAGATTAGATGCTTGTATTTTTGTAGGATTTTTGTAGTACTCTAGATCTTCTTCCTCCCTAGAAATTCTGCAAAAGAGAGTTGTAAGAGAGAGAAAGCTTGTGTACACCAAGGAGTGACAACTTGTGAAGCAAGGATTCATCCATTCTCTTCTCTCTACTTGAGCATTTTCTAGTATTACTTGCTTTCTTTACTTCTAGTTTTACTTTACTTACTTTTTAATTCATGCTTTGCTTTTCTTTTGTAATGGCTAGTAGCTAATTCTTTCTTCTCATGGCTAGCTAACAACTTACCTTGCTAACTACTAACTCATGGGTGATTGTTATTTTTAATCTTGCAAGTTGTATGGTTTTCTCTTCTCCGATGGGTTATTTTCATTTCTTGGCAAGTTCTTGTTGTAATTCTCCATATGATTCATGTGTGCCTCATTTAGAGCCTTGTCTAGAACAAGTGCCTTGATGGAACATGGAGATGGATCACCAATATGCTATTTGTTGTACAACTTCTTAACTTCCATTAATGAATGTTTGTATCTTCTTCCTTAGCATCCCTTGAGTGTAGCTCTTTTGATTCCATTATTGAAAGTCTAATTTGTAGGCCTATGACATCTATGAGGCTACAAGACAAGTCCAAGAATGATCACCCATCATCCAAGTGGGAAAGTAATTAGACCAACACGCAAGGCAAATCTATGCCGATGAATCAACATGAGGCATGCATTCACCATCACGGAGTTTAGTAAGTTTTAGCAAGGAAGTAGGTTAGCTAGTCATGGTTTTCTCATCTTAAATTCTTTCTACAAGTTTTCATTCCATTTGTTTTCTTTCCAAAGTAAATATCATCTTTGATTTCTTTTTACTTTCCATCATGAACATATCCACCAATTCTTTTACTTCTTTCTCCAATTCATTTTTATTCTTTTAAGACAAAGAAGAATCTTCGTTTCCTATCTTCACAACGAACCGTAACGCTTCCATCGCAAGCTCTCCCTGAGAATCGACTCGGTATAGCCCATGCTATAATGGAGATAGGAAAGGGTACATTAATCATTTAGAATACATTTGTGGAGTAATCAAAGCACTTGAGGTTGAATCTAAACCTTATCTCTTTTTATTGAATATATTTTGTGTGCAAATTATACTCCACAATACAACACCTTTCCCGTCTAAACACCTGCATGATGTTGAATACTCTTTTCAGGTCTGCGAGATGATCACCTTTGTTGCGGCTTTTCACAGCGATATCATCAACATAGCATTCTATGGTCTTGTATATATGCTCATGGAAGATCGCATTCATGGCTCGTTAATAAGTTGCACCAGCGTTCTTCAAGCGAAAGGGCATTACTCTGTAGCAGTATCTCCCAAAGGTATCCTAAAAGATTTATGCTTTCTATCTTCAGGGTACATCTTTATTTGATTATATCCTGAGAAGCCATCCATGAAAGATATCCTCTCAAAACTGTACCTATTGTTAATCATGAAATTCGTTATCGGGAGAAGAAATTCATCTTTAGGACAAGTGGCATTTAGATCACGGTAGTCAATGCAAATCCTGATAAAGGAGGGAATCAGTAAAATAATTCTTGATTCCATTGAATGGATGCCTTTCGACAATCAACATTCTCACTTTTCCATCTTCATCAGCATATTTCATTACTTAATGAAGAGTGGATGGGACGATGGAGTTGCGGTGAATCCAAGGTCATCCCAGCAGCAAGTTGTACGAGGTGTTGGCATCAATGATGTAATATGTCACCTCAGATTTCAGGTCCCCAATGACATCTGAGCTTGATTTTTTCCCATCGGGTGCGTGCCATTGGCATTAAAGCCATAAATAGTTGTTTGAGTGACGCTTAACCGGTGGGTGGGGATCCTCAAATACTGCATGACCCAGTGGGGCATAATGCACAATGCGGATCCCGAATCAACCTGAATACAACTCACTTCAGATGATCCAATATACCCTGCTGGCCCAAAGGCCATTTGCCCTTCTTTTGATGATATAAAAACAAATGAGTTATGTTTTCTAACAATTTCATCTAAATCAGTTTCAAGATTTACATTGTTACATTCAGCTTCTTCAATAAGACACACACCTTTTGGAGCCATAAAGATGTTGATCCAAGAGTTTAAGCACCAAGAATACGTTCACATGGGATTCACCAAGCTCAAGAATCAAGATTGAAAAGAAGTAAGCTATAGAAAATTTCTATTTTTTTTAGTATAGGATTTATAGCTTTGTTAAAACAAAGGAAGTAAGGTTGATAGCTCTTGAGATTCACACTCACACGTATACATTCATATCTCTAAATGTTTTTGAAAACACTTCAAAATGTTTTTCTAGTTGGTTTTCGAAAACAGGCTTCGAAAAAATGGTTTTCCAATTTAGAAAAAAAATTCACAAAATATAGTTCTACTCAGTTTTGTGATGATCTCTGATCACACACTAGACTTATATATGATATAAGAACTTTTTTTGTATTTGTAATCAAAATATATTTTGTTGAAAAAAAGTTGGACATCAAAATATTTTCAAAAATCTGACTTTGGCCCTGTGTCGTCGACCGACCGGTCGACCGTCAATAGAGTAATTTGCTCTGTTGGTCGACCGAACGGTCGACCATTGGAAAGCTAAATTGCTCTGTCGGTCGACCGAGCGGGTCAACCGTTTATGCACAAGATTTCGAGTGCATTGGTGTGCACTTCGGTCGACCGACTGAGACACATTTTGTCTCTGTTGGGTCACGGTCGACTGGGCAGTCGGCCGCTAACCCCAACGGTTAGATTTTTGACCCTTGGCGGTCGACCTGCGAGAGGATTTTTCTAAAGATTTTTCCCAATGGCTAGTTTCTATTTTGTTTTTCTAGGTCTATCCCCAAAGGCCATATTGAGTTTTCCCTACTTGTTTTCATCCCCTATAAATAAGTTTTAGTGACCAAAATTCATTTTTTTCAAAAGATTTTGATATTAAGCCAAAAAGTCTACATCAATATTTTTTCTTAAGCTTTCCTTCACATCCTTACATCCATTTCTCACCACACAATCTTAAAGAGCTTCATCTACTCCACTTGGTTATAGGATTGTGTTTGAGTCTGTTTTTTTGATCAAGAAGATCACCTTTTCTTGCATTCTTGAAGTTGTAGAGGTTGCGGCCTCGAGTGAGCTAGAAAGCTCGATTGTAGGTGTTGCGGCACCAAGAGAGGGACTTTGGATCCATTGAGCTTGTGAGAACTTATAATGGTTGGTGATCTCGCGGGATCGATTTAGTAAAAATGTTGGCCTAAAAGGTTACACTCTCCATTTGTTTAGAGTTTTGATGATAACAAAACAAAATAAGAGCTATTTGGTACTAATAAGTTTGTTCAAGATAAGTTTCAGGTTTTGTACCATGTTTGGAGGCCATTGATTAGCTTTTGCAAGAAATTCTAGGTTCATGGAGCAAAGAAGGCTTATGGCACATCAAGGAAGGAACATAGAAGAAGGCTCTAGCTAGGCTTTGCATGGCTCAAGACATCAAGATTGCTCAAGAAAATTCATTAGATTTGTTTTTAGTTTTATAGTTTTGTTAAAGAATAATGAATAGGTTTGAAGCTCTATCACACACGTTTTTGCGCACATATCATTTCCAAAAATATTTCCTATATATATATATAAATTATTTTAACTTAAAGCCTTTTGATTACAAACTCAATTTTGGGTATTATACATGTTTCAAATCAAAACTATCTTGTTAGATTTCAAATCCCCTTCAAAATTCTTGTTCAGTTTTGATTTTTGGCCTGAGCCGGTCGACCGACACTAGTAAGGTCAGATCGGTCCACCGACCCAGTCGACTGGATTTCTGGCAGTTTTGGTGCATATCCGTGTGCACGTTCTCGGTCGACGGGCGGACGACCGAAGCCGTTCGGTCGACCGAGCGGCTGGCTGACTGAAATGGTGTCACTCTCTATTTATTTCGGTCGACCGGGCGGTCGACCGAGAGCCTGCAACGGTCACTTTATTTGAACCCCGGTCGACCGATCGGTCGACCGAGAGAGCCGTTTCAGCCATAACGGCTAGTTTTTAAACACGTTTTAAAATTGTCTTTTTCTTCTCTAAACATGTTTAAATGGTATTTTCTGGGTCAAATACTTCCTAATTACCATTATGAGGGTTTACTCTTTAATCCCTAGCCCTCTCCTATAAATAGGGGTGATTAGGGAGAGGTTTTTATAAGAACAAGCATTGGCAAAATATTCAAAGTTTTCAAAGGCTTTCAAAAGAGTTTGGTCCTTGATTTATGTGCTGAAGAATCTCTCATTCCTGAAGTTTTAATTTCTAAACTCTCTCAAGTTCTTTTTCTTTTTCCTTACAATATTTGAGCTTCAAATTCTAACCATTATTCTACAGGGTTCTTGTAAGGGAAAGAGGCTTTTTGCAAAAGAAAGTTTGTGGTCTTTTGATTACAAAGAGAGAACTTGTACTTGAAATTGTGGAGTTGGGTATTCCGGTATGGTTGTAACTATTTGTGAAGTTATAGTGGTTAGAAATCCTTCTGGGTGAAGGCGGGGACGTAGAGCTGGGTGCTCGAACCTCGGAAAAATACTCGTGTTTGCGTTTGGTTTACTTGCTCTTATCTCTTGCACTATATTCTTGCTTCAATTATTTGCTTGAATTACTTACTTCAATTACTTACTCTATTTTCATTCATTGCTTTATTCACTTGCTGCATATTCATATTGTCAATCTAATACTCATACAACAAGATTACATTGCGCACCTCCAACTCATATCTAGAGGAATCAGAAGGAAGAAGTTCAGAGCCCTTCGCGGAGTATTCGGCTTCTAGTCTTGTTTTGGGTTGATTGTTGCATCATAATTTTTAATTGTGCATTGATTAGCATAATCACCTATTCACCCCCTCTAGGTGATTTCAATTGGTATCAGAGCGTGGACTCTAGGTTTGGCTTAACATCCTTAGAGAGATCCTTAAAATTTGCTAATTAATCATTTGCATTCCTTCATTCATACACTAGTAAACATGGCCGACAACATCAAAACCCCTCCTAAATTTGATGGACTTAATTTCCCTATTTAGAAGGTTAGGATGACTATTTTCTTACACCTTTAGGTAGCTTAGTTGCTAAATCCTTGACCAAACCCTATGTTGTACCTGATAGTGATGAAAGCACTTGGACCGAATTTACCTTTAGAAAATATGAGGCTAACTCAAAGGCCCAAAACTCCCTCCTAACCGCCTTGAATGAGGATGACCTTACACGGGTGATACATTGCCAATCCGCCTATGAGATTTGGCAACATTTGTTGGTCACACACGAGGGGACATCACAAGTAAAGAGAGCTAAGATAGATCTCTTGAGGTCCCAATATGAATCTTTTTAAATGATTGATGATGAATCTATTGATTGCATGATTATAAGGTTTACTAAAATCACCAATGCTCTTTCCTCTTTAGGTGATGATATTAGCAATGACCAAAAGGTGCGAAAAGTAATTCGGGCTCTTCCTTCATCATGGGAGATAAAGGCCACCACCTTGAAAGAATTGAATGACAAGGATGAAATGGATCTCATAAGTCTCATTGGAAACTTGAAGACTCATGAGATGAAAAAAGGCAAGAGAAGAAGCGGCTCCTTAAAAGAAGAAATCCATAGCCTTCAAGTCTTCCTCCACTCTTGATGACGATGAAGAAGATGAAGAAGATGATGAGGAGCTATCTCTCCTAGTAAGAAATGTGAGAGGTTGTACCGCAAGAACAAACTCAACTTTAGAAGGAAATTGGAAGGGAAGGAGGAGAGAAGAATCATATGCTTCAATTGCCGCAAACCTGGACACATCATGGCCGATTGCCCAGATTTCAAGAAAAAGGTGACTTCCTCCTTTAAACAAAAGAGGTCGGTTGAAAAGAAAGCATACAAAGCTACTTGGGATTCGGAAAGCGAATCCAAAGATGAGGTCGACACGGCGAACATGTGTTTCATGGCAAACACACCAAAGGTAACCCCACAACCTCTTGATGAAGATGATGAATTAAGTAAAGAAGTTCTTGTACATGCTTTTGTTGAACTCTCTGAAACCTATGATAATAAAAAGATTGAATGTTCTAAATTGGAAAAGGAAGTTGTTTTTCTTAAAAATCAACTTGCTATTATTTCTAGAGAAAAAAGATGAAATTTCTTCCAATCTCATTTCTACTCAAAATGAATTTAGTGCTTACAAAGTTGCTTGCAAAGCAAAATTTCCTAAGATTGATGAAAAAGAAATTTCTTCATTAAAAACTAGAATTGTTGATTTTGAAAAAGTTTTGAAGGATTGTGCTTTCAACACTAAGAAACTTGAGGAAATGTTTTCTAAAAAGCACACTTCTCATGCTAAAGCTTCACATGTCAAAATTCCTCATGCTCACACTACACACAACACTCATGCTAAATCTACACATGCTCACAAGTCACACACTCACTATGCTTTTAAATATGGTAGAGTGTATAGATGCACTTATTGTGGTAAGAATGGACATTTGGCTAAGTTTTGCTATGATCAAATTAATAGAACAAATAATCTTGTGTGGGTTCGTGACACTAACCCCCATGGACCCAAAAGAGTATGGGTACCAAAGACCACCCCTATTGTATTTGATGTAGGTGTGGGCTCTCGCATGACGTGAGAGTTATGACACCTTAAAGTGGATGCGTTCCAAGCTTAAAGAGGATAATTTGGATGCATCACTTTCAAGGGGAGTTTGGTGGGAGGACCACCTTGTTTTGGAGACATGGAGAGTTGCCATCTAGGTTTTTGGTAACAATCTCTTACTCCCTTTATGTTTGCATGCTTATTAAATTATTCATTTGTAGCATGTCTTATTTTATGTTCATTATGCCATATGCCATGATATTTAGATTAGTGATATACATATTTAGTTATTTTGAGACACCCATGTTTAAAATGGACTTATCTTTGTGTTCTCACTTTGTTTTAAACCAATATGTATGCCCTAGATCTAATGCATATGTGTCTACATAATGATCATATGGATGTTTATGATTTTTGTTTTGATGCCTCATGTTTTTGATTAGTATGTCAAATGCAATGATTATTAGACCATTGACATGCATGTATAGCCTTTGAGATCACCCATGTTTATATGGTTCATTTGTTGTGTTCTCACCATTTGTTTAGCTATTATGCTCATCATAATTCTAATAACATGTGGATTTACATAATGATCATTTTATGTTTGTAATGATGATTTATGTCCCGTTTTATGCTACATGATTTGATTACTTGTTTAGATGTTAGTTTTTTCATTAAAACTAGGATATATACTTGTACATATTGTGGGCCACAATTAGATCATTATATGTTTGTGCTTGAACACTCTTTTGTACCCATTAGATGTGCTAGTATAGTCTAGTTTTGATGATTCATGCATTCTAACTTGTATTCCCCATTTTGGCTATGTTTTATGATCTTGTGTTTTCACTTCATGTATACTTCTATTTTGCCAAACTTTAAGATATACATGTATACCCCTTAAGTCATTTGCTTTTCATGCAAATCTTTATATATAGACTCAATTGTGTTTAGGGATATGTATGTATACTTTTTGTGTTGATAAAACATACATATGCCTTGAAGTATAATTTGTTTTATTGAAAATTTTTAGATTTTCATGTTTCATGTTTAAAGGAATTTAAATTGAGCTTAATTGAATATTTTCATGATGATATGTATCACATAACACTTGTTCACTCACTTTATTAGGTTTCTTATGATTTTGTTTTCATGAGTATGATATGGGCTTTATGGATTTTGAGTGTTTAGTGATCATGTGAATTACATGTGTTTCATGAAAAACAATTTTGTCTTGTTCCTTACTTGAAGGATTTCGTACTAGTTAACAAATTTTTTCCATAACTACTTCGTGTTCTTCGCTTTGGTAGAGTTTTTCAAATAAACTATATTTTCAAACCTATTTTTTTTTGAAAACCCTACCTTCAACGGGCGGTTGGATGGGCGACCATGCCTTGTATGTTTATATTGAAAATCTTTTAAACTTGAGCATGATTGGGTGGTAGGTAATATGAGATATACATTTGATATTATTAATTTCAATATTGACATTTCTTGTATACTCATATATTTTTATGTATGTATGCTTTCACTTCAAATAGTATCAATTTCGATTGGTATCTAAATTTTCATACATATATATGTTTTTATTTGTGCTTACTATATCCCTATATCTTTAAGCACAAATCATGTTTATGCTAAGCTTTATTTTTAATGACCATCATGTTACAATTGATTAGTTTTCAATTGGTATCCTAATACAAGCTTATGCATAGTTTTAGTTGATATTTCATAAAGGGGGAGAAAACTCGTATTTCATCTTTCAATTGGTATTTTGTTTACCATTGGTTTTGTATTCCACTCCCTTACTTTATGATGGAAAATGATTAAAAAAAAATGAATGTTTATCTTATTTTGGTATCATATGTTCTAAATGACAAATTCTTACAATTGGTATCAAGATGTTTATTTGAATATTTTCAATTGGTATCAATTCTTAAATGTTTTTATGTTTCCTTTCAATTGGTATCAAAATGTTCTACATTCACATATTTTAATTGGTATCCTATTTGATTGCACCCCTTTGTTGATTCTTTGTTTCGAACAAAAAGGGGGAGAAGAATATGTTTTTCTTTGTTTGTCTTTATCCCTTTTTGATGTATGACAAAAAGGGGGAGAAGTATATGGTTTTGTGTTTGTTTTGTGTTTTCAAGTGTGTGTTTTTATGACTCATGATTTTTATTGCAATTCAAATTGCTTTTACTTGTTTAATATATAGCATAATTTGAGGGGGAGTTTTTCACCTCTCTTTTATCTTGTTTATATAGCCTATTTGTTTTGTCATCATCAAAAGGGGGAGATTGTTGGCCCGAAAGGTTACACTCTCCATTTGTTTAGAGTTTTGATGATAACAAAACAAAATAGGAGCTATTTGGTACTAATAAGTTTGTTCAAGATAAGTTTCAGGTTTTGTACCATGTTTGGAGGCCATTGCTTAGCTTTTGCAAGAAATTCTAGGTTCATGGAGCAAAGAAGGCTTATGGCACATCAAGGAAAGAACATAGAAGAGAATGCTCTAGCTAGGCTTTGCATGGCTCAAGACTTCAAGATTGCTCAAGAGAATTCATTAGATTTGTTTTTAGTTTTATAGTTTTGTTAAAGAATAATGAATAGGTTTGAAGCTCTATCACACACGTTTTTTGCGCACATATCATTTCCAAAATATTTCCTATATATATAAATTATTTTAACTTAAAGCCTTTTGATTACAAACTCAATTTGGGTATTATACATGTTTCAAATCAAAACTATCTTGTTAGATTTCAAATTCCCTTCAAAATTCTTGTTCAGTTTTGATTTTTGGCCTGAGCCGGTCGACCGACACTAGTAAGGTCAGATCGGTCGACCGACCCAGTCGACTGGATTTTGGCAGTTTTGGTGCATATCCGTGTGCACGTTCCCGGTCGACGGGCGGACGACCAAAGCCCTTCGGTCGACCGATCGGCTGGCTGACTGAAATGGTGTCACTCTCTGTTTATTTCGGTCGACCGGGCGGTCGACCAAGAGCCTGCAACGGTCACTTTATTTGAACCTCGGTCGACCGACCGGTCGACCAGAGAGCCGTTTCAGCCATAACGGCTAGTTTTTAAACACGTTTTAAAATTGTCTTTTTCTTCTCTAAACATGTTTAAATGGTATTTTCTGGGTCAAATACTTCCTAATTACCATTATGAGGGTTTACTCTTTAATCCCTAGCCCTCTCCTATAAATAGGGGTGATTAGAGAGAGGTTTTTATAAGAACAAGCATTGGCAAAATATTCAAAGTTTTCAAAGGCTTTCAAAAGAGTTTGGTCCTTGGTTTATGTGCTGAAGAATCTCTCATTCCTGAAGTTTTAATTTCTAAACTCTCTCAAGTTCTTTTTCTTTTTCCACTTACAATATTTGAGCTTCAAATTCTAACCATTATTCTACAGGGTTCTTATAAGGGAAAGAGGCTTTTGCGAAAGAAAGTTTGTGGTCTTTTGATCACCAAGAGAGAACTTGTACTTGAAATTGTGGAGTTGGGTACTCCTGTATGGTTGTAACTATTTGTGAAGTTATAGTGGTTAGAAATCCTTCTGGGTGAAGGTGGGGACGTAGAGCTGGGTGCTCGAACATCGAAAAAATACTCGTGTTTGCGTTTGGTTTACTTGCTCTTATCTCTTGCACTATATTCTTGCTTCAATTATTTGCTTTAATTACTTACTTCAATTACTTGCTCTATTTTCATTCATTGCTTTATTCACTTGTTGCATATTCATATCGTCAATCAAATACTCATACAACAAGATTGCATTGCGCACCTCCAACTCATATCTAGAGGAATCAGGAGAAGAAGTTCAGAGCTCTTCACGGGGTATTCGGCTTCTAGTCTTGTTTTGGGTTGATTGTTGCATCATAATTTTTAATTGTGCATTGATTAGCATAATCACCTATTCACGTCCCCCTCTAGGTGATTTCAGAAAATTCTTTATTGCGGTGAAGGCGGGGACATAGAGCGGCGGCTCGAACCTCGAAATAGATCCTTGTATTTGCGATTGCTTTCTATTTATCTCTTAACTCAACTCTCTCTTTACTCTTGCTTGCTACTATTGTTTACTTATTGCAAGTATCTTTTGTGTTGTAATTGTTTATTACTAACTAACTAGTAATTGTTTTTATTCCCATTATTTGCCATCAACATATAGCCATCACCTATTCATCCCCCCCTTTAGGTGATATACATACCTTGCATAATACAGGGGTTTATCATGTTTTCCTTTGACTTGCATGTCTTCTGGGGTGAAAGTGATACAAGGAAACTGCTTTGAGGTGTGGTGGCAATGGTTGCCGTCTTTCGTTTCATATATAGCAGGAATGTGGGTCATGAAGACATATGCATCTGCTAATGCTTCTCTTAAGGCATCCCTTGTAGATTTGGAAAGCTTCAGGAGTTCATATAGAGTGATTTGTGCAGGAATGTTGGCCAATTAAGCCATGACATCAAAACGGAAGGGAGCTGATGGTCTTATACCGCTTTCTAAAGAGCTTTGATATACTAAAATTCTTTCAATTTTTTCACGGATGGCCTCGTGGACTACTGATTGTCTCCTCACCGATTGGGAGGAGTCTACCATCGGCTCGTCATACTGTTTCAAGTACCGCTTGCCAGATCGAGTCTTTGATGTAGGAGGTGCACTTGTTTTAGTAGTAAAGGCTAACTCCTTTTATCCCGAACTAATGCGGGAAGTGACATCTTCTTTCGATCTCTCTTGTAGAGATACCAACCATATTGCCGGAGGACGCTTTGTCCTTGCCTTTGGACTTCCTGCTTGTGACAGTCGTTTGCTGCTGGCTTTCGACAATGTTAGGATGGACCTACATTATCTCTCCTTGAGGAGTAGGAACACAAACAAGACCTTTCTCCTTCTGGTTATGAGGACCCATATTGATCACACTTAGTTCCTCTTTTAGGATGAGAACCACTCTGGTTGGTACTGGCGGGAGATTCCGGCCGAATTGGATAAGTTATGAGGCTGTCATGTTGGCCGTCGCCTTCGTCTGTTCTGGACGGAATTTAAGTACCTCTGCATCGATCAGAGCCTGAAGAATATCTTTGAAGATGTAGCAATTCTTTGTAGGGTGTCCCAACATCCTCTGTATAAATAGTAGCTGGGATCATTTGTCTTCCCCACCTCTTCAGGACATCTGACTCTGGCAATTTAAGTTTGTGACTTTTTGGAGTAACTTGAATAAAGAGACCATGTGTTTCCTCCTTGAAGAAGTATAGTTTATTGGCATGTGATTGGCCAAGATCTGTACCCCCTCTGACTGACTGGGTCCTTGAAGGTAACTTGACCTCCATTGCTAGAGTATCCCTTCTCCTGGGTTGAGAGATGACTCTAGGGCTCGCTGCATTGGTTTATCAGCTCTTGGCTTGCCATTTTCTTCAGCTCTAACTCGGGCGACAATTTCTTCTGCCTGTTTGCCTTATAGCACCAGCTGCTTTCAAATGTGACATTCCGCCACTCCCATTTAAGCAAGGAGGATAATTTGCAAATTAAGGCGACATGTCTCAACCAGTGTGGACTAAGTCATGCCGCTAGAACAATAGAGTGCCATGCTCTAAAATCTTTCTATGAAAGTTTTAATGGACTCTCCTTTCTTTTACTTGGCTGCAAGGAGAGTTTGCACTGAAATTTCTGTATCATCTTCAAAGAAACGAGCCAGAAATAACTTCTCGAGGTTGGTCCATGTCTTGATCGAGCCGGCAAGAAGTTTCATGAACCATTCAAAGGCAATCCCTTTAAGAGTGCCAATGAATAAACGAGCCATGATGTTCATCGTTCGATACTACATTCCCATTTTGGGATTTAAATTAATATATGTGTGGGTTCGGCGACCCTTTACTGTCGAAACTATGGAGGGTCAGTGCCTTGAACTTTGGAGGGTAAGAAGCTGTGTCCCACTCTACTGGGTAGGGCCGAACTATCCCCACATCTTGGAGACCGTCTCGGTTCACGAGGAACTCGAGGCGTTGCTTCAATTTTCTCATCCTCTTGTAATGACTGTTTCCATTCTCTGAGTTATCCTCCTCTTCAGATGAAGATTTGGGTGGCTCAAAATTGAAATGCTCTTCACTCTTAGTATTTACAGAAGATGAGCTCTCCCTTCCTTCTGTTTGCCCTTAGACTTCTTGGAAAGAGTTTACCTTTCGGTTTCTTTTTCTGCTTAAGCAGTTGTGACAGCATCTGCTTAAGGGTATCGATAGATTCTTACTGAGCTTGAATCATATTGAGTTATTCTCTTTGAACTCAGGTCTGCTTTTCGAATTGCCTGGTCACTTCCTCAGGAGTTCCCGCCATGTAAGCAAAGGTGGTTGTCTCCAAACTAGAATTTGAAGATAGGGATTCAATGATGGCGGAGTGCTCATCATTCACCTCAATTTTTCTAGCCAACAGACTATAGTCGACTGGGGCAATTGTTCCCGTGTGGGTCCGAGTGTGTCAGTAGACCCCTTCATGTTCGACCAAAATATCCTTTAAACCTGGAGATTGATCAACATCTGACTCCTCTGAACTGACAGCCAGCTACTTTCCTTTGGACTTACTTGGTGTGGAACTCGGCCCCACCATGTTTGCAGTCACTTATGGGTGAGAATAACTTCTTCTTTCGGGATTGTCGTCTCTTGGCTGAGTTTGAAGCCATTGACAACCGGCAAAAAATCGAAGGCTTGGTTATCTGAAAGCCACAATGGCAATCAGAGAGTACTACTGAGATGAGTTGCTCGTAGTGACATTGAGGAGTGATTTTATGAACACTCCTTTTTCTTTTCAGGTAGTCCCTTAGGTCTATCACGGGGATGTCTGAGAAACTAGCCTCAAACCCTATGGTGTGAGGGCTTCTTAGCTTTATATGTCTTAAAGACATGCCATTCTGAATGCAGGTCTCACGTTTTTTTGTTAAAACGCGGGCCTCGTGTGGTGTTGAAACGCGGATCTCCAGCATCAGCTGAGCTTGCCTCAGAATGTGAATCTCACATTTTGGACCAGAAACACGAGTCTCGCATTCTGAAACAGGCAGAATGCGGGTCTCACATTTTGGATCAGAAACGTGGGGATTAGGTTCTAAAACTGATAGAACACGGGTCTCACGTTTTGGGGTAGGCAGAATGCGGGTGTCGCGTTGGACGCGGACCTCACGGTGCCTGAGAGGAACTTAGGTATTAACCTCACGCTCTAAACCTACAGAACATATTACCTCTATAGAATCTTTGATTTTTTGTCGATGTGCGTGATGCCTTCATAGATATTCAGCATTCTGGTTGAGCTGCAAGGGTTGTTGTGAACCCTCGGTAACCTAGAATTGTAAAGTTCGGAGAGGAGAGCGATGGCGGAATTGATCTTCACCACCACTTTGATCGTGTGTCGATGCATTAGCCCTATGAGTCCTCTGAGGGACGTTGAAACGGGTTACACAGGCTGCACGAGAGGTTTTCAGAACTTCATTAGAAGCAGCACCACTTGTATTGTGAGCAATGGTGCGGGCCACTTTGGGAGAAATCTCCGAAGAGATTCGAGAGCGAGTCTCAAAAGAGACTTTGTGGTATTGCCTCTTTGCCTTGCACTGGCAGAGCTTGAGGAAAGGAATTCCTCAAACTTTTCTTGATCAAATTCAATGACAAGGGATTTCACCATCTGGCCAAGAAGCTAGACATCAGCTTACGCCACGACATTTTCATCGGTAAAGAAAGAAATCCCCAACGGAGTCGCCATCTTTTGTTTTTATCGAAAAAGTATGCTCGATGTAAAGTTTTTTTGAGTGGCTAAAAAGTTACAACGGATGATTCCGAGTACAAAAGAGGGGAGAATAACTGGTTCTCCCCTTTGTTTACGGCTGGGTTCTTTGTGTGGTGATGGATAGTAGTTCTTGTTCCCCGTTGACCGGCTAAATGTGAAGCTTCTTTTCAGGACACTCTCAAAGATCAATCGGAAATGAGCTCTATTTTAACACATTAAGTGTTTAGAGTCTACTGATTTCTCCTTTTTTTAAAAGTAAGAGGAAAGCAAGATGCTTTTAGGTTGAGAATTCTTAGCTCTCAAGCAAAAGCTTCTCTTTCTCTTCTCTGGCTTTTCTTTCCAAAAGTCCTCTCTGCTCCAAAAAGAGTCCTCTCTGCTCTTTGTCCAAAAGTCCCTCCCTTCAGAGCTACTCAGGCTATTTATAGGAGTCATAGGGGTATTATTGTCCCCTAAAATCCCTCCATTATAGGGATTAACTCTCACATTACGTGGGAAGTTGATTGACCCAGTAATGGGGATCAGTTTAACAAAAACGTGGGTCTCGCGCTGGATGCGGACTTCGCGTTGCTTGTTGTAGATGCGGACGTCGCGTTCAAAACTTGGAATTGTTTAGACCCGCGTTTGGAGTGAGACACAGGGTTTCTCAGACCCGCGTCTGAAGTGGAGCGCAGAGTTGCTCAGACCTGTATTTGAATTAAGACGTGGAGTTGCTCAACCCGTGTTTGAAGTGAGACGCAGGGTTTCTTAGACCCGCATTTGCAGTGAAGCACAAAGTTGCTCAGACCCGCATTTGAAGTGAGACGCGAGGTTCCTCAGACCCACGTTTGAAGTTCGCATTTCTTCTTGGCGCGAGGTCCGCATTTTAATTGAAACGCGGCCTTCACGTTGGGTGGTCCGTGTCTTTAATGATTTTTAGATAGCCTACAGGAATATATTCTTTCTTCTTTTTTTCTTCTCATTACTCATGGATCCCATGTTGCTTCCGCTGCGCTGCCTCATCGATTGATCGTGAGGGCCGTCTATTCACAATAATTGGCATCAGAGCGTACAAATTATTATCCCAACAATTGGTATCAGAGTAAAGTCAAAGTGAAGATATCTGTGATCAAGTTCGATATTTAGAAATTCGATGGTGTCATCAATTTCAGTAGGTGGCAGATTAGGATGAACGCCATCTTGATCTAGAGTGGGTTGAAGAAAGCACTACTCAGGAGGTAGAAAGCCTCAAGACATGAAGAAATAAACATGACAGGAGTTAGATGAGAAAGTCTTGATGGCTAACTAGCTTTGCTTGGCAGATAAAGTATTAGATGAGTTTTCCACAGAGAAAATAACATCTTTGTTGTGGGAGAGACTTTAGGATCACAATGAGAAGAAGTTGTTGGCGAATCGGTTGATTCTGAAGCAGCGTCATTTTCTTCTCTCTATGCATGAAGGTACACCTATCAAGTCTCATATTGCAGAATTTTCTCTATTATCAATGTTTTAGATAAGATAGAGGTTAAGATAGAAGATGAGAATCAAGCACTTCTATTACTGTATTCTATATCTTCTTCATATAAGAGCTTTAGGGAAACTATCATCTATGGAGGCAAATCAACTAGCAAGGTCAATGAGGTCATGAAGCATCTACTCAATAAGGACAAAATTAACAACCAGTTGAGAGGTGAGTCTCATTGTGATGATTCTGGGCAAGTTCACATTCAAAGAAGAAGAGTAATAATCAAAGTTCATAGATAAACTAAAACACAAGAATTTGGTGTACAACTAGTGTCACAAGAAAGGGCACATTAAAGCTGATTATTAGACTCACAAGAAGAAACAATAAGATGCTAATGTCATTGAACTGGCTGATGGGATAAAGATAAGTATGGCATTCTATCTGTTACAGATAGATCAGTCGATAACAAAGAAAGATGGATTATTGACTCTTGATGTTCACAGCGTATCAGTTCCAATAGAAAGATGTTCTCCTCATGCACTTTGGTTTAAGAGGAGAGGTTTTCATGGAAAATTCTACTACGAGTGATTGTTCACTAATATTGTATATTTATTGTCACATTCTCATATTTATTTTATAATAATCTCTGCTATTTAACCCATTTTAATGTCTAATGGTGTGTGGGCTAATTAATGGAGAAAGAAGAGAAGTGGAACAATTTATCCTAATTAATTAGAATTTATTTAGTTAGCTTGAAGAATCACGGGGATGATTGCAAATCTTGAAGCTTAGAGGAAATTCTATTCATATACAAGGGAATATCTGAACAAGAGAAGCCATGCACCCCCGGATCTGGCCCTCCGGCTAGATCTTGACTAAAAAAACACAAATTTGGTCGCGTTTTAACGGCAATATTAGGGAGATATGATGAGCATTTTTTGGTGTTATCTCCCCACAACTCTCCTCTCCATTTTCTCCTATAAATACTGCAACCTCTGAAGGCAAACGGGCACCACTCTAGCAGAGACTTAGAATTAGGGTATTCATTCTTGTTTTAACTTAGGTTATTCTTTTTATTTTTATGTAATTTTCTGTTTCTTTGTAAGCTTAGGCTAGAGAGAGATTCATGTTAAAAAGAAGAGTTGTATTGAGACTGATACCATTGCAATTTCCTCTCTTTTCTTTCATAGTTTTTCAATTTAATCAAAGATTGCATTTTTATGTTATTTTTATTCATGTTTCTTTTGGTTTTGATTACAATTCAAGTGAATCTATAGCATCAGAAGAGCCTTGCTATTGCGAGTGCCACCGACAGCTCATGATTATATATTCCTCCTTATTGTCTGTATTATTTCATGCTTAACTTATTTTGATGATGTAATATGGACGGGGACTGAATCTCTTCTTATGGGCTATGCGTTGATCGCCTCCGAATCAAGGTAAAACCTTCGCCGAAAATCAAGGGAAGTAATCAGCCAAAAGTGATAAGTATTCTTTAGTTTTTTTTATTTTTCTTAGTATAGAAATACATTTAAACCAACACCTTTGTCTTTTCATTTTCTTAACTTAGTTTTTCTTTTAATTAAAACACCAACATTGCCTTCTTAACATTTCTTTTGATCTTCTTCTTTTCTTTAAAAACTAAGAAGAAATGTTTTAATCAGTTTTAGTAAAATTAAAAAGAATACTTAACGCTTCCATCGCAGTCCCTCCTTGTGGATCATGCCCCTCATAGCCACTTGTCATAGCGGTACTATTGAGGAACCTTAGCACCATTTCTAAACTTCGTATTTTTTTGTGCAGGTTCAGCCTCAATCAATTTTAGCGCCTGATCATACACGTGCATTACATATTTAATATCACATGTGTCATATTTCTGCATTTACTTTATAATAAAAATTTGTTATTTGATGTATTTTCATGTCTAGTGACGTGTAGGGTAATTAAAAAAGAAAAGAAAGAGATGACAGATTTATCCAATTAAATCCAAAAATTCAAAAAAAGGGATCGATACAAATCCAAAAGCTCTAGAAGCCATCTTTTCAGAAACTTGGATATATTAGATAAGATAATATTATCAAATTTCAAGAGAAAAATAGATTGTTTGAAAACCCTATCGGTTTCGCTGAGGATAAGAGATAGATCGTCAAATCTAAAGTAGATATTCAAAATCTAAGAAGATAAAAGGATAGAGGACGAATCAATGGATGAATGACTCCCTGACCTTAGCCCTATAGCCAGTCATAATGCTGTGAAAATGTGGCAAAAGCGGCGTTTTAGCGGCCTGTTAGTTGAATCTGGGGAAGAGCCAGCTTCCCCTATCTTCGTACATCTATCCTCGGACTTTTTCTCCTATAAATGCCTGCATAACCGAAGGCAGAGAGGACACGACTCCAAGGAAGAACTCGGAGAGAGTTTTAGGGTTAGGATTCTTCTTTACAAATATTCTTTTACAAATATTCATTGTAGTTTTCAATTTGAGAGAAAGAATTATAAAGAGAAGACGGAGTGCTTGTAATTGATGTTGACAGCGCAATAAAGGTTCTTCTGCTCTTTTCAATTTACCTCCTTTTATTTTTACTTGCTTTAATTGCTTTATTTACTTTCATCTGCTTTCTTTATGCTTTCTTTTTAACCATGCCTTCTTTATAACTTGGATTAGGGAGAGTTTCATAACAGAAAAGTGAGGAGAATTATATTTAGAGTGACATTAGATATAAGCTTCTTTAAAGATAGTTATATTGAGAGTGACAGCTAATGGAACTATCCTATTTCTCTTCACCGTTACTCAACTTCATTAATTGCTTGCTTTTATTTAATTACTCCAAGGTATGTTCTTTCATTTCTTATTTATTTTCTTTCTTTTAACTTAGTAATCAAAACACCAACATCATCTTCTTCTTCTACCTTCTACTTTTCTTCTAATGTAGTTTAATATTTCCTTTTTCTTCTTTTAAAACAAAGAAGATCTGTAACAGGTGTAGTAACTGTCATGCCCCGCTTCTCAAAATACATGAAAACGAAGTCGCAATGAGAGTCAACGATGTATATACGCGAGGAATATACCACACGTATATACGCTAAGCCCAAAGTAACCTGAACAAGCTATATAATCACTATGATGACATGATAACACTGCACTATAACATGTGAATGACCACACATGATAACAGATGAATAAAGAAATAGAATAAGTGATGAGTCCAATATATCGAAAATTAAGAAAATAATGAAATAAAAGAAAGTAACAATATACCGAGAAGGGATGACCAAATAAGGGAACTCTGGCTCCTCGTAAGGTGGGTGCTCATCTCCAAATACCTGATCGGCAATAAAGAATATATATGGACCTAGATGTGTAAATTCAGGGTCGTCAGAAGGTGACCCAATGAGTGTGTAAAATAAAAGGGAAGGTGCATGTACATATATCGTGTGATCATATGAATGAGACTATAAATTGGAATAAGATTAAAATAATATGCAAATATAAATAAACAGTAATAAGAGCAGTTAGTAACAGAATCAGATGTCCAAATTAGGTCATATGTACAGTTAGGTGTCTATCATAACATGTATATAATAATGTCAATATAAGATTTATTTTTGTTATTAATTATGTCAGTGAACGCCAATTGTCACATGTAATGGGGGTATCCCATACTGCGCCTACCACATGTGTCAATCGGGGTCCTAATTATTAAAACTGATAGAGAAAGATATTATCCATATTTTACGTGGGTCCCATACATACCTGGGACCACAGTCCAGACGCCTGGCGCTGAACCAGGCCATACCGCCAGATACTACAGTAATAGTATCAAGACTCACTGTGAAAAAGTGGAACAGTAAACAGACAGGATGTCAGTCATCCCCCAGAACCCTGCAGTGAACCGTATGTCGGCTGCGCAACCTGTATCCTAGGTCTACCCAAAGTACAGACGCTGTCTCCTCCATCAACTTCCCCAATCCTAATGTAAGTTATCCATTTATATTATTATTTAAATTAATCAATATTCATGTTATCTAGATTACTGGGATGATACAGTGACAGTAATAGTACAGTATATCAGTAAACAGTAATCGTATACATAGTGAACAGTAACAGTAACTGTGGATATGATGAACAATAAAAATGTACTAGGTGTTACGGTCTAACAATACTTTCCCAGTGGTTTCAGTAACATGAGATAATACTAGTAACATAGCAGGTACTAACTCTGTAATCTGCAGTCTCATCCAGAATATATATAAATCTCATATGTCTATACTAGGATAAATCAATAATTAATCCAACCATTTATAAGTTTCATCTGAATCTCGTCCATATGTATAAGGATAAAATAATGATAGTCCTCTTAACATTTGATCTCAATATAATCATCATAAATATCAATTATTAAATCTATTATCATACCGCAATCCCATATAACAATAAGATAGTTCTCTCATTTTTATTTCTTGATTTTTAATCCTTGAAGTTCAGTAGTATATCCCACCTCTACATCATCAGTATATCTGTCCTCTAAGTCAGCGATATATCTAAGTTCCAATATATATAAATACATACTCATCTATATTTAGCCAATCATCACTATCTAATCTGATTAAGATCATCTTACACTCCCACTTTCATTAAACTCAATCACCAAATCTAGAAATCTGAGTAACTAATCAATTATTTATATATACATGAATCAGGTCAGGTCAACCTAATCTACGCCTACTCCTCAACCTCCAAGTCAACTCCAATCCTGTTGAGTCTTGATAAGTCCGAAATCCTGTCCTTTTAATAAGAATCTCCTATTTTATTAGTTACAAATTTCCAATAGAATTCCTATTTAAATAATCACTAAACAATTGCCTCATAAACACTTTACATGAAATACACCACTCCTCCACAAACATGAACTAGGCTAATCACTAGGTCCACTCAAGTCACAGTCTAAGGTATACTACAATCAGTCCGAAATCCAAAATAGTAAACAATCTACACATGAAATAATTGAGCAAGAATATCTCAATGATAAAATAATGAATCTATAAGAATATAAGTATGATACATCTATCCCTCATCTGTAGTCCATCTAAACTCTCCCTCGGTATGACAATACAAGTTTAGTAATTCACCCACATGTTTAAGATTTACTATTCCACTAGTCTAATCTGTCCCAATCTCGAGTCAACTTTATTCCAATTAATTCATTAATAGGTCCAAGTATTAACTACTGAATAATTAACTCAATATCCAATCGATAATTTATCAAGTACTTCCGGTCTCAAAAACTACTACTCTGGTATAGATATCATCGAAGTGAACATGGTCATGAATAGTAATTAACATGTATAAATAATATTAGAACATGATAATGATGAGACAAAATATAATTTATTGAAAACAAAAGAAACATTAACTGATAACGGTAAATAACAATAATACCAAAGTAAACATTCATATGAAATGACGCAGTTTTGGATCCGAATCACCGTCTGGTCTTCACTGCACAAACTGTACCAACCCCCGAATCATCCCATGGGTCGATCTTTGAATCTCCAGTGTATCGAGTCCGCAGCGAACATGAATCTGGATTGGGTCCAGATCTTCTGTTACCAGTTCAAACTGCACGAGCGAGTCCGCAACGCTGTAGCACGCAATCGTACATGCATAATATATACTCATGCATAGTCATACATGCACTTATATACATATATATTCACACACACACACATACACACATATACACACACACACACACACACACACACACACAGAGAGATACACACACACACATATACATATATACGTGTGTGTGTGTGTACACACACATACACACACACACACACAGTCACATGCACATTATATGCTTACACATATATTAATACATAATATAAATACATGCATACACTTATATATATATATATATATATATATATATATATATATATATATATATATATATATATATATATATATATATATATATATAATATATATATATATATATATATATATATATATATATATATATATATATACATCCCCACACATACTCACGCACACATGTAGCATACTAACACACACCCAAACATGAATATAATACATAATCACACACATAATACTTGCATAACCCAAACACACATTAACACCTAGGAGTAAATAATACACATATACACACACTTATAACAACAATAAAGAGAGAGAAAGAGAGAAAGAGAGAAGAGGGGAGATGAACGCACGCAGGAGGAGACGAGGGCTTGGCTATGGTGGATGGCAGAAAGCTGCGGAGGAGGTCGATGGCTCATTGGAGTGCCTGCGGAGTAGATCGGGCAGCCTGAGGGGCTCGCGGAGTTCATCGGAGTTGGGGATCTTGGCCAAGAGAGGGGGATACGGCATGGCCTGCTGTTGTGTATTCCAGGGGGCTCCAGGCTGTGCATGGCTTGTTGGGCGTGCAGCACGATAGAGGGCCTATGTGCTAAAGGAAGAAGGGGAAACATGGGTACTGCGAGTGTTGTGGAGGCTACCGTGGGAGAGGGGTGTGGGTGGTTGCGGTCTGGTGCTTGGCCGACCATGTAGAGGAAGACAGTGGAGGCTAGGCTTAGAGAGGAGGGGTGTTGCACAGGAGTGTTGTGTTATCGCCATGGGGTCTGATGGAGGAGGTCTGTGCGACATGGACATGATGCGATCGTTGCACGGTGCAGGTGGGAGTGCAGTGCTGTGCTGATGGGGAGTTGGGGGCGCAGGCAATGGGCTGAGGGGTGTTGGTGGATGGCTCATGGAGGAGGTGGACTGTGCGCTGGTATACGGCGAGGCGGCGGCTCCGGAGCTCACCAGTGGAGGCGGACGGGGTCGTGCAGGCCATGGGGTTCTGGCGACGCTTCGATGGGGGCTCGAGTGCCTACGGTCATAGTGATGTTGGCGTGGAGGTGAAGGATTGGGTTGGCAAGGAGAAGAAGATGAAGATGAGGATAACGGTTGCCTTGGGGGGAAGGGAGATTAGGGTTAAGGATTAGGTTTTAGAGGGATTAGTATTTGAAGATAGATAGGGTAGGTTAATAGGTATTGGGTTATAGGGTAAAGATATAGGGTAAATGGTAAAGGAAATAAATGAAATAAAAGGAAAATGGAGATGAAAGGAGAGAGACTAGGCTCAATACGATACACATACTAAAATAAAATAATAAATAGAAATGTTAACAAATAATAAGTAACCATTATATAATAATAATACTATAACAACAATAGTAATAACTATAATAAAAAATGAATAGTAATAATACTTTATGGTAATTAGCAATAACAAAGATATTAATTAACAATAATATTTATAATAAAATAATTAATAATAAGTTTTTTCTTTTTGATTAACTTTAAATGGTTTAACTTTTTTTTCTCTGTTTTTATGTACAGGGGGTGCTTCTGTACAGAAGGCAAAGCATCAGAGCCCACAATTGTGGTGAACTACTAACTGAGATTTCTTGCAGGTTACTTGAAATTCAAGGATTTAGCTACTTTAGTTTATAGTTTTTCTATTTAATATATTCTGCACACTATTCTAACCTCAACAGTAATTTGGTTGTTTGTTAATACTAAAAAACGTTTAGACATTGCATTCTAGTCATTTGTTTAATTCGTTACATTTAAATTACTGTTGAAGAGTGCTGGAGCCAAGGTACGTCTGCATTGCATATAACTTAAAAACACACTTGTATGTTATTGCTGGGGTGTTATATTTGCTATATACTTGCACGCGCGCACTAAAACAAATTAAGGGCTTGTCCTATAAACAAGATAATGTGGGGAAGTCATAACTCTTTCTTAGCCCAAAAATCATCTCCTCACTCACTAACCCAGCCTAATTTAAAATTTAGTAGACGCTGGCCTTAGGGATATCTCAAACTCAATAGGAGATTGATCTAAAGGGAAAGTTAATTAGAATTTGACTCTTGCTAAATTGGTGTCAAAGGTTGAGGATTGAGAGGCGTAACCTCGAAGAATAATGGTTTGGCATAATTAGGCATGTTATTTAGGCACGAATATCTCCCACTGATCTTGTCCCTACCTGGCAGATTAATTTGTGGTCAGATTATGTAATATATCCCCGTGGACAATCTAACCAGCTAGGAGTCGTCTAGGTCTAAAATTTACTCTAACTTAGGCTAGACTTTTCTCTGTTTATTTGTCTGTTTTTGTTTTTGTTTTTTATTTTTGTGATATGGATTACATTTTGATTGAGACAGGAAAATAATAAAGAAAGAGTGAAAGTCAAAAAGTCTTAGTCTCATCTCACTGTAACCGTGTAGCAAGGGCTAGACGGGTCTATCCACAGGGAAGGATGCGATGGAAGCTTTTCGAAATGATTCTAACAGTTAGCTTGGAAAAAGAGATATTGATTGTTCAACTAATCATCTACCACAACCAAGTATTAATTTATAAAGAGTGAACAACATATTAAATCTATGAAAAATTATTTACCCCAGGGTTTTGATGGAGAATCAAGAAAGATGAGTAAAAATATTGTAAACCCTAATTAGTGTGTACTAATTAAAATTAAACTTTAGTTATCCTAATTTCTAAGCATAGCATAAGAAAAGTCTACTTAACATTATGCTATCAAAGTATTTTAAATATGAACTATGAATAATCATTAAAAAGTTCAACCCCAAATTAGTTAAACCTAATTATTTATTCATCTTCAAGAACACCAATTTAATCTTAGGGATTCTAAAAAGCATAGATGTCAATCAGTTCATCTTTTAAACTAAACTTAAGTTGATCGAGAGATTAGCAAACTATAAGTTTAATTAGTTACTCATATTTTTATTTTATTTTCAATTTTATTATGAATGAGAAAAGTTGCATCAAAACTAAAAGAAAAAAAACGAATATGCTAAAAAAAAACTAAATTGAATTGAAAAGCAAGAGTAGTAAAAAGAATAAAAACCCTTATTTTATTGGATATCACCGGCCAATTACAAGCTCTTCTGCTTCAACTCTTCTTCAAAGTAAAAAAAAATAGAAAAATACAAGTAAATTCGGAAAGAAAAGAGAATCTAAAGAAAATTCTAGGTTTGAGCTTCTGAGATCTGCCCTTCCTCTTGCTCTGCAGGGGTATTTATAAGACAAAACCAGAGGGATAAGAAGCGTATGAAGATAGGAGGAGCTAAATATTTTTGAATTTGAATTCTCCTCTTATCTCCAAACTTATTTTGACTTATCTAGAATTTTATGTAGAAATTCAATTCTAATCTGTAATTTGTTATTATGATGATCGCTAAATATGGCTTATCAGATAGCTGAACTGGAAAGTGTACTCAACGTAAAAGTTGTAGTCCTTCAAGTCTTCTTTTAGGTACATCTTGAATCATCAGATTTAAATTTCGATAGAGAAAGTTATGATTGAAATACTAAAGAGTATCCAGTCTAAATCTGAATTAAATTCAGATTTTCTCTCATTTATCTTCAACTTGTGGTGCAAGCAAAATAGAAATTTGTCTCTATTTTTAATTAGGATGATGATTCATCTTGTTCTATCCTTCTCTTCCTATAGCTTTTAAATCAAATTATTGAAAAACTCAAATTTAAATGAGATAGAAAAGATGTTTCCTGTATTTTCCCAATTAATCTTTAATTTCATATTTCTTGTAGGCTTTTGGCTTCTTTTGGGCTTTCCTTGGGCTTTCTTGGATCATGGAGGTTTGCACATTAAACAATAAATGAATTAAATAGTAATGTTTTAAAAAATTAAGAATGAAAATATGAATGAAAAAATGCATTTTTGATGACCAATCACACCCTCACTCCTATCTTTTTGCTCGTCCTCGAGTAAAAATAAAAAATAAAAAAACTAATCTATCTAACCTAATATCACTTTTGTGGGTACCACGATTGCACTTAGCATGTGTAATAAGCTGTTAAAATCTAGGTTACCCTTAGAGAATGAGTATTGTCTCGTGAGGGTTTTCAGTGGATTACACCCACAAAATCCATAAAGAAAGAGAAACAAAGTGTTAGTATTTTTGAAGACACATATTGAAAGAGAAGAATATTTGAAGTATTATTGTAAGAGTTAAGTAATCTATAAGTTATAGAAAAACTGAAATTTTTCATTCCTACGCAGTCTTTATCAAAAACTTGTTATCAATCAAGGTAGGGAGTCAACTTGAATTTCTCATCTGGTCTATTATTTTACCCTAAGTCATATGTGCCTTTGTGATCGTAAAATTTTGACTAAGGGTTCTTTAACTCTAACTCTTATGCCTTATTATTATTTTCTTTTCTTTTCTTTTTATTTTATTCCTTAGTTCTATTAGGCTTCTAATTTGCCCATGTAACGAGCCTTTGATCGGTGACTCCCAAACCAGACGGTCTTAGGGCATCGGGTGAGAAAACACCCCAAGGACTTAAGGACTCAAGCAAATAAGGCCATAAAACTAAGGATTATATTATGTGAACTTCTTTTAGGCGTGAATACTTATACTTTATGAGGCACAAATACCCAGCTTAATCAAAGATTTTTTGATATATTATATACATATATATTATTATTATTTTTTCCCTTCAAATAAGGCATAAGAATCTTTGTTTTTGAATCCTAAGTGTGTAAGTGTATGGAGTATGCATATTTCATCAAGCTAAAAATGAAAACTAAATTACTTTTTTCAAATTTTCTTCCTAACCTTAGAAATCAAATAAATAATCTTATTTTGATCAAGCATAAGAAATACTAATTATGATTTTCTTATTCCTTAAAATTAACTTAATTTTTTGCAAAAACTATGTCAAGATATTGTTCTCTTTTCAAAAAAAAAGTTATAAAGAAGAAAAAAATTTATAAAGAAAAAAAGTAAAATGTTAAGTTTTTTTTTTCATTTTTTTTGAAATAAAAAGAAAAACTATGTTATGTTAGAACCCTCCCCCACACCTATCTCACATATTGTCCTCAATGTATGAATGAAATGCATAAATGCATGAAGTAAAGTGTAAAAAGAGATAAAAAAAATAATAAGAATAATATACAAATATATGGACAACACATGCATCTCCCTCACCTAGATCTTTTTAGGATTCATCCCTCTAGCTCATTTCTCATCATTCTAATAGGTTCTCTTTATAGGGCACAATGGGGAGGCTAATGTTTTCATTTTAGTTTTCTTCCTCCCCAATCTCGTCTTCCTTAAGCTCTTCTTTCTCTATGTCCACATCCATTATTCGAAAATTGATTACCATCACACCTTTCAGTTGGAACTTCCTCACTATGAATGTCTAAGAATTCTAACTCGGTTCCATACATCTCTTCAAAACTTAGATCAATACTTTCTCCTGAAAGTGTATAATTAAATAAAATATCCCTAATCGGTTCATCTAAACATATGAGTTCTTTTTCAAAGAGGTTTTCAAAGGTTAAGTCTATCGGAGGTTCTTGAATTATATTCTCATGCGATATATCATTGATTGGTTCATCGACAGTGAAGACACTCAAATCAAATTTTTTTTTTTTAAAAGGGGACTTTAAAATTAGAATCTCCAATATGTGTCTTCTCATTAATATAATCGCACTTATCCTCAAATAATTCATCAAGAAATAGAGACTCATTCTCTATACCTTCACTTTCTTCCTCACAATTTTTCCCAATGAAGTTTACCTCAAACGTTTGGTCATTTATCTTACAAAATTATTTTTCTAGGTTGAAGACATTGACCTCTTTAGTCATGTCTTCAAAGGTCAACCTCATTGATCCGTTCCTACAATTTATGATCGCATTTGCAGTTGTAAGGAACAGACACCCTAAGATAACGGGAGTTTGAGACCAAGGAGTGGATACAGGTTGGGTCTCAAGAACAATAAAATCTACTGGGTAGATAAACTCCCTAACCCGGATAAAGACATCGGTAATTTCTCCTTTGGGAATTTTTACAGACCGGTCAGCTAATTGGATTGTAACTTTAATCAGACTAAGCTCGCCTAACCCAAGTTGTTGGTAGACTGAGAAAGGAAGTAAGTTGATACTTGCTCTCAGATCAAGAAGTGCATGATTAATTGCAGTTTGACCTATTGTGCAAGAAAGGGTAGGGAAACTGGGATCCTTGTACTTGACAGGGATTTGATTGGATAATAGCTCACTAATGTTAGTGGGTAGAAAAACCTTCTTGGACACATTAGTCTTTCTCTTCTTGGTGCATATGTCCTTAAGAAATTTAGCATAGCTAGGGACTTATTGGATTGCATCAAGAAAAGTTACATTGATCTTGACTTGATTAAAAAACTCACATACCTTATCCATTTGTGCACTTTGTTTGATTTTAAACCTATTTGGGTAGGTGCTAAAAGCATGTGCACATTTCATCTAACTAGTCTTTTTTAGTATTGTCGGAGTCAAGTTGAGGTGGAGTGGGATTAGGAGAGGTGAATACTTGTTTTGAACTTGATGGTGTTGATACTTGGTTATCAACTTGTTTTCCCAATCGCAATGTGTGAATCAAATTACATTGGTTCATGTGATCCTCTTGAGCCAAGTGAGCTTGACTAGAGTTCCTAGGATTTGCTACCGGTTGACTAGGTAAAGTTCTTTTGGGCTTTTCACTTAGGGAACAGGCTAACTGACTCATTTGGACTTCTAATCTCGATGTGGCTTGTCCTGTGCTTTACATGAAAGATGCAAGAATCTTCTCAAAATCGGTTGAGTTCTTTTCAAAGTGGGGACCTTAGGGAACTTGGTTAGGAAATGTTTGTTGATAATTGGAAAATTTGGGCTGATGATTAGAAGGTGAAAATTGTTTATTTTGGCTCCATGAGAAATTCGGGTGATTCCTCTAGCCAGAATTATAAGTTGAAGCATAGGGATTATTGGTGGGCCTTGTGAAGGCTGCATTCATATTCTCGGGCAACGTTTGATGAGCTAAAAAGATGGGATATTTCTCGAACACATGGTTCATGGCTTGACAATAAGTATAGCCCGCCGAAGATGTTAGGCTGACTTGGTTCACCCAGACTGGCTCTTTAGTTTCTAGAGCTTCTAATCTTTACATCACAGCAGCTAGTTTAGCTTCGGTAGCTATGTTTGCCTCAATAGAATGGACACCTCCTTTACAAGAACTAGGGTCGTTAGTCCTAAATTTTTTCGGAGTTGGTTCTCATTGGATGGTCTTATCAGCCAAATCTTCATATAATAACCATCCTTGATCTTCATTCTTTTTTAAAAATCCTCCTTGGTACATGAATTCTAATAGGGTTTTCATTTGATATTCTAATCCATCATAAAGAGCTTGACAAAGTCGCAATTTCTATCCAATGGTGAGGGCATTGGGCAAGGAGGTCCTTAAAGCGTTCAAAGTACTTCCAAAAAGGTTCATTAGTTGTTTGCTTAAACTGCAAGATGCTTTTCCTAATTTGCGCAGTATTGTGAACGGGATAGAACTTCTTCAAAAAGGTCTTGACGAAATTATCCCATGATGATATGGAACCAGCTTTTAGAGTGTAAAGCCATTTCTTTGCTAAGTCTTTCAAAGAGAATGAGACAAAATGTAACTTGACGGCGTCTACTCCTAGGTTGGATATTTTCATCATTAGACATACTTCCTCAAACTCTTATGAAAATGTATGCATCCTCAGATTCAAATTCATGAAACTTAGGAAGAGTGTGATGTATTATGGTTTCAGCTCAAATTGGTTGTCTCCCACATCGGGGAGCTGATACAAGATGGAAGAGAGGTCCTAATAGGATAGAACCTATGTTGCAGTGATGGTGGTTGTCATATATGAATCGGGTTTTTGTTCGGGTAGTGAATTGTTCCTAGTTAGTCTAGATGTGATTGGGTCTCTCGACCAAGCTGACATGCACAGTTAAACAAGCAAGTTCACCTAATCAATCAAGAAAAAAAAAGAAAAGAAAAGAAAATCAAAAATAAAAAAATCCTAATATAGGGTAAGCCAGGACCTAGACGACTCCTAACTTTAGACTGTCTTTAGGAGGTATATTGCCGACTTAACCATAAGTTAATCGGCCAGGTAGGTGGCAAGATCGGTGGGAGGTATCCGTCAAAGATGGGCCTAATTATGCCAAACCACCAACCTTCGGGGTTTCGCCCCTTAATCCCATACCTTAGACACCGATTTGGTAAGAGTTAATTTCGAATAACTTCCTTCTTCAGCCAATCTCCTAATGAGTTCGAGTTAACATAAGGCCAACGTCTAGTCAATTTTTATTTTAGGGTTAGGGTTCTGAGTGTAATGGAGATGATTTGTGGGCCAAGAAAGGGTAATGACGTCCCCACCTTATCTTGTTTATGGGTTTTTCCCTTAAAGTGATTTAGTGCATGTGTAAAGCAATAGATAAGAATTCACTCAAAAACAGTAAATCAGCCAAAGGTGCTTCCTAATCTATATGCAATGCGAACGTACCTTGTCGCCATCACTCTTCAATAGAAATTAAGGAAATTTAAATAGACACGTGTCTATGATGCAAGAGTCTAATTTTTTTAATTATTCAACTAATAGGTTACTGTTAATTAATTAGCAGTATCCAAGGTGATCACAGAAAAAATTATCAAAGCAATAAAGAGGACTTTGCAATTTGCTGCAACCTGCAAAAGATCAATTAGCAGTGATCTACTAATACCGCAGAAACGCTACAATTGTCGTGTTTGCGCGGCTATTTTGTAGGCTTTGTTGCTCTGCCTTCTAGGACAGAGGCACAAAGTAACTATATGTCCTTAACTGTAGCTAGTTTTCTTATTATTAGATCCTGTAAACAAAAAGAAAAAAACTTAGTTTTAGAGAATATCGTACCGTTCGATCTCTGACAATGGCGCTAAAATTTTGATTGAGATGGGAAAATAATAAAGAAAGAGTGAAAGTCAGAAAATCTTAGTCTCGTCTTAATGCAACCATGTAGCAAGGGCTAGACGGGCCGATCCATAGGGAAGGATGCAATGGAAGCTTTTCGGAACGATTTCTCTAACAGTTAGCTTGAAAAAGAGATATTGATTGTAAGAAAAAGATTTAAGCAAAAGGAATTATAGTCCACTAATCATCTACCATAACTAAGTGTTAGTTTAAAAAGAGTGAACATCATATTAAATCTATGAAAAATTATTTACCCCAGGGTTTTGATGGAGAATCAAGCAAGATGAGTAAAAATCTTATAAACCCTAATTAGTGTGTACTAATTAAAATTAAACTTTAGTTCATCCTAATTTCTAAGCATAGCATAAGAAAAGTCTACTTAACATTATGCTATCAAAGTACTTAAATATGAATTATGAATAATCATTAAAAAGTGCAACCCCAAATTAGTTAAACCTAATTATTTATTCATCTTCAATAACATCAATTTAATCCTAGGGTTTCTAACGAGCATAGATGTTAATTATTTTATCTTTTAAACTAAACTTAAGTTGATCGAGAGATTAGCAAACTATAAGTTTAATTAGTTACTCATTTTTTTTATTTTCAATTTTTATTATAAATGAGAAAAGTTGCATCAAAACTAAAAGAAGAAAAGTGAATAAGCTAAAGTAAAAAACTAAATTGAATTGAAAAGTAAGGAGAGTAAAAAGAATAAAAAATCTTAATTTATTGGATGTCACCAGCTAATTACAAAGCTCGTCTGCTTCTTCAACTCTTCTTCAAAGTAAAAAAATAGAAAAATACAAGTAAATACGGAAAGAAAAGAGAATCTATAGAAAACTTTAGAGTTGATCTTCTGAGATCTGCCCTTCCTCTGTTGCTTTGCAGGAGTATTTGTAGGAGAAAACTAAAGGGATAAAAAGATTATGAAGATAGGAGGAGCTAAATATTTCTGAATTTAAATTCTCTTCTTATCTTCAAACTTGTTTTGACTTATTCAGAATTTTATGTAGAAATTCAATTCTGATCTGCAACTTGTTATCATATTGATTACTAAATATGGCTTAACAAACGGCTGAATTAGAAAGTATACTCAACATAAGAGTTGTAGGCCTTCAAGTATACTTTCCAAGGCATCTTGAATCATCAGATTTGAATTTTGATAGAGAAAGTTATGATTGAAATACTAAAGAGTGTATAGTCTAAATCTGATTAAATTCAGATTTTTCTCTCCTTTGTTTTCATCTAGTGGTGCAAGCAAAATAGAAATCTATCTCTATCTTTAATTAGGATGATGATTCATCTTGTTCTTTCCTTCTCTTCCTCTATGTTTTAAATCAAATTAATTTAAAATCTAAATTTAAATGAGATAGAAAAAATGTTTCCTTTATTTTCCCATTAATCTTTAATTTCATATTTCTTGTGGGCTTTTGGCTTCTTTTGGGATTTCTCTTCGGCTTTCTTGGATCATAGAGGCATGCATATTACTAAATAATAAATGAATTAAATAGTAATATTTTATAAAAATTAAGTATGAAAATATGAATGAAAAAATACATTTTTGATGACCAATCACATTTATAATTATTCCAACGCATATAGTGATCCATACTTCATACCGACCTCTTTTGATTCGGATGTTACTAACTCGATATTTCATAACTTTAGCCAACCTAGTATGCTGAATTGGTCTTATCTGAATCAATACATGTCCTGATGTGCGAATTCGAATGGCAAGTGTACCAATCATTTTCAAGTAATATAATAGTGAGTAGAGTATTGTTCCCTCGAGGATTGTTATTTCAAGTATCAACTTAATCTTTCATAGTTCTATTTGAATAATTAATTTAATTGAAAGATGAATGAGTGGAGAAAGCTGATCCATATGCCCGATCCGACGTAATTCTCTTTTGGTTCATGTAGCCTCCCCCAAATACTTGGGACAAATGGCTTAGTTGTTGTTGTTGTTCTGGAAGATGTTGTGATTAAAGTACTACTAAAGAAGTTTGATTTAATTATGAAAAGAATTAGGGTAATATTTTGGTAATTATAATCAGATAAAATATTTTGCTTGTACTAATTCATCCTATTCATACTAACAATCGAAATTTTCTATCCTAATCAGCACTTTCTCTCGAATAATTCCAATTATATCTTCTAAATCTAAAATCTACAATCTCTCGATCTAGTAGATTGCTAGTCAGAAGATGCATTAAGTATGATAGATATTTCTACCTGACTGCACAACTCTTACGTCTCAACGTTTCGAGTTATGATTATTAATTCTAAAAATTTTTGCTAAGTTATCTCCTCTCGGTCTCTAACCTAGCCTTCTGATTAATTGTGTGCACCAATTAGAACATAAAGCACAAGATTTAATAACTTAGCATATAAAAGATTTAAACTTTATAAACACATAGGAGAATTTGCACAAAACATAATCTCATATCATCAATACAATCCCTACATGCCCCTAGCTAAGGAAAATTAGCTCATAACTATGAAAATAAAACACATTATGATATTGAAAGAGGTCATGGAATAGAATCAATTAAAAGAAAAGTAAAAGAAAGGTAAGAGAGCACTAATAAAGATGAAACCTTGAAGAATTTTCTGCTGAAAGTACTCTGAGAATTAATGATTAACAGCAGAATTTTATTGATTTTCGCTCAAAATAAAAGAGAGAATTAAATTGTTCTTTTACAAGAGGCTTGGCGGTGTTTATTGAAAACATAGAACAGTAGAACCCTAGTCAAATGTAAAAACCTAGGTTTCTTAATTTACTCAAATTTCTGGTAAAATTCTATCCATAAGCACCATCATAGTTCGACCAGCTGGCCGAACTACTTACTGTATTGGTGTTCTACTTTTTGACTCGTGTTGACCTTTGAGTTGGTATTCCCATTGACTGGTCCACGGCTGCTTGGCCCAAATATACGGCTAGGTGGCCAAACTCTTGGTCCATTTCAATCCCAGATTTTTATAAAATTTCTGATTTTGCATGAAGGCTTTGTTGAGATGTCCCAACTCTGTTTCAAATCTCTGGTGCTGCATCTCTTTAGTTCATTTAATATTGCCAATTTGTCAATTTTCGCTCTTTTTCTTCTAATTTGTTCTTGACCTAAAATCTGCAAAATAATACTAATAAAATACCCATCCAACATTAAATATGACAAATAATAGGTATAAAAAGTGATGTAAAATATGTATATAAAGCACACACATCACACTCCCATACCTACTTTTTGCTAGTCCTCGAGCGAAATCCTAATCTAAAAAGAAAAAACTAAAAATCCTAAAAACAAAATCCTAATCCACTTTCGTAGAACTCATGATTGCACTTAGCATGTGCAACAAGCCGTTAAAACCCTAGGTTACCCTAGTGGACGAGTGTTGTCCCGTGAGGATTTTCAGTGAATTACACCCACAAAATTTGGTGAAAGAATGTAAAAGATAAGAAGAGATTAAGATAAAAAGGATAAACAAAAATAAAGATAACCAAAAAAGTAAATAAATAACAAAATAAAAAAAAAGAAAGATAAATTATTTTTGGAGTGGTAAGCATCACTAATGTATAAGTTCTCTAGTTACCATAAATTCTCATTATTAAGTTCAATCTCTTATCAAGAATTTTATCATCTACTTCGTAGAGATTTCTAAATCTTAGCTTATATCACCATTCTTTCTAAGTTTTCTGATGCTATACATCTTCGTGAATGTGTATAGTTCTTAACTTGAGATTTTTGATTCAAACTTACATACTTAAAAAAAATTTCTTTTATTTTAATGAAGTTTCAAAGTATTACCACTTCGTTGCCCTTTAATCACTTCTTTTTTTCTTTTCTTTTTCCATATATATATAACTAATCTAAATCTCTTCCGTGTAAATATCAAGGCTTCTTGAGGGCAAGATACCTAACTAATTGATTATTAGACTTGTTAATATATATATATATATATATATATATATATATATATATATATATATATATATATATATATATATATTTCAACTTACCAAACTATCTTTCGCGTAAATACAAAGTCTTCTTGGGGCAAAAGTATCTAGCTAATTAATAGTTTAAGGTTCTTCTTCTTATTATCATTATTATTATTATATTTTAAGTATTAAGTAATCCTCATTATCCCAAGTTTAAACTATTATGTATGTGTAGATAAGATACATATTCACATGGACAAATTCTACAACAACAACTAAGCCATTTGTCCCAAGTATTTGGGGTAAGCCACATGAACCAAAAGAGAATTACACCGGATCGGGCACATGGATCAACTTTCTCCACTCATTCCTATCGAGAAATATGCCTTCACTAAGACCTTTAGTCTCTATATCTTGTCGTATTAGCTCCACCCATGTTTTCCTCGGTCTCCCCCACGCTCTTTTAACTTGCCCTAAATTGATACGCTTTACTCGCCAGACTGGCGCATCTGTAGGTCTACGTCACACATGGACAAATTCTAGATGGCAATAATATTTTAAAATTTTTCATCTCCATTCAAAGACTTTAAAATTCAATCAAATTGATCTTCCTTATCTAATTTAAGTTATATGGTTACTAAATCCCTTACAACTAGGTCAACTTACCACAAATTTTTTTTTAACGAAAGAAATAAAAGAAAAACAAACAAAAGAAAATTTTCTATTATACAACTCCCTTAAGCATGCCTCCCTCTCTTTCCCATGTTATTACTACATCCTTCAGAATGTGTCCTCCTAAAACGTAACTTTTTAGTTTTCTTCTTCTTCTGCCCCTTTATCAACTTATATATTCTTTTTATGCCCTCCCAAATTAAATGCATGAATGCACGATTATCTTCAGGTGGTTATTGATTAAAGAATTCATCATCATCCTATTTTGATTCATTAGATGATGATGATGCAACTGGGACATATTCTTGTAGCATAGAAGGTGGCCAATCAATTTGCACTGAAGCATTATAAGATGAAGAAATAGTTTCAGTTTGAATACTAAATTTATCTTTTATAGCATGATTAAATTCATCTTCAAGCATCCATTCTTTGCAAATTTGTGTGATAAGAATGGGTAGTGGCATAAAGGTCTTTCGTTTATCTTAGCGCTAGCAATGGTGTCCAATAGTGTGTATGCACATGCAAAAATCTTTTTTTTTAGTCATCAAAGTGTAGACAATATGTAAAACTTGGTTGTAAAAGGATGGAACATGTGATACACTTAAGATATTACGATTTAACCATCTACATATGCTACACATTCTTATTACTGTTTTAGTGCTAATGCCTCCCCTTGAAGCACCTTGCAATGTTCCCCCATTAAATGAATATAGTTTCCTAAGTTCCTCGGTTCTTGAGTCCCTCTTTCCACAATAGGAATACTCATTAGTTCAAAAATAGTTTGTAAATGTAAGATTTTCATCTCCCCTCCAATTTACTTCAATTATTCTCTGATTCCTATCAATGTTATTTTCTGAAAATTCATCATAAAACTCTTGTACTAGGGCAGGAATATAAAATTCATATGTATTAGCATGCAACAGATAATCTCAATTCCTAGCCCTTATTTGATCCAGAAAATATATCCTAAATGCTTCAAATACGAGAAAAAAAATTGTGCTCTGCAAAAATCAAAAACATGATGAACTTGAAAAACTAAGAACTAAAAGAGGAAAAACAGAGCACTTACTGTCCCTGAAGAATTCAGAGGAGAGATTCTGTCGAAGTTCGGCTATCTGGTTGAAAGTGCAGTTGCCTGGCCGAACTCCTTTCTCGAACTTCGCAGATCTGATGGCTGAGATCTCTAGAACTTCTTCTCCTAGCTGTAGAACACTCTGGTTTTGAGAGGTTAGACTCGAATTTGTGAGAAACAAAAGAAGGTTGAAGTTATTTTATATAGAAGATGTATATACCCTTTTTACCAAACTACCCTTCATTTAAATTTCACATTCAAATTTTGAATCCTAAAAGATCTTCGAAACTGAATGCTCTTGGGCAAAAAAGATGAGGGAGTTTTGAAATTTAAATTTTGAAAATTTTTTGAAATTTTTAAAGAGAATGAAATAAAGAAGATAGAAACAAGGAAAGGATAAAGAGGAAAGATTTCAAAAATTCAAAAATAAGATTTGACCCCTACCCCCATACCTAAATTGTGCTATGTCCCCATGCACAAAATCAGGATTGAGAGTCACCCCCAAATCTTCAAATTTAAACAAGAAATTCATATTTAAATCAAGATATTTATTTATCACAAAAACACTTCAATTTTAAAACTACATATCTTGGAACAGATCCAGAAAAACAGATAATTTGGAAAGTGTACACCTAAAAGATTCCTGGTCAAACGCCTACCAGAGTTCAGCTGGCTGGCCGAAAATTCGGTTGCTGGGCTGAATTTCTGGTCCTTTGATGTTCTGTCTTCTAGTGCTCATGTTGTGGTGATTTTGTTGTTCATCTAGGAGTATTGGATTCGTTTACAGATAGGGGTACTTGACATACAGAAGACATAAGTTAGTACTAAGAAAATTAAAAATTAGAAAATTAATAAGAGAAGTTTAGAAGACTCGGGTTGCCTCCCAAGAAGTGCTTAAATTTATAGTCATTAGCTAGATTTCCTGCTGCATGTTTAAGGTTCCTCATCAAGGAGGAAGGGAACGTTGTGTTTGGTGAGTAGCCTTCCATGTATGGTTTGAGTCGTTGGCCGTTTACGTTGAACGTTCCCTTTGTCGGGTTATGAATTTTAATTGATAGTACATGAGTTACCTCAAAAGGACCTGACATCTTGAGTGTAACTTGCCTGAAAATAGACGGAGGCGAGAATTGAAGAGTAGTACTTTTTGTCTCTTTTTGAAATCTCTTGACATAATATGCTTGTCATACCATTGTTTGGTCCGCTCCTTGAAGATCCTTGAATTCTCATAAGCATTGTTGTGAAATTCTTCCATCTCATTGAGTTGCAACATCATTTTCTCTCCCGCCACTCCCATGTCAAAATTGAGTAATTGCATTGTCCAATAATCCATGTGTTCTAACTCAATTGGAAGGTGACATGCCTTACCATAGGCCATTCGATAGGGGGACATTCCAATTGGTGTCTTGAACATCCGATATGCTCATAAAGCATCATCGATGTCACGCCCCGCTTCCTAAAGTACGTGAAAATGAAGTCGCGACGAGAGTCAGCGACATATATACGCGAGAAGAATACCCACGCATACACGCTAAGCCTAAAGTAGCCTGAACAAGCTATAAAATCTACTATGATAAATCAATATCACTGCATTATAACATATAAATATTTAACACAAAAATAGCAGATGAATATTAAAAAGAAATGCCAACTGAATGTGATATAGATACAATCAGAAAATAACATGAACCAAAGAGCAAGAATATCGATAATTAAGGAGAGAGGGACTCCATCTTCTCGCAACGCATGTAATCCTCTCCAAATTCCTGATTAGCAATAATAGCCATAGATCTGGATATACAAATTTAGGAAGTCAGAAATCCTAGTGAATGTGTAAGAATAAAGTGGAAAGTGCATGTACATATAACAAATGAGCAAATTTAAGAATATATATATACTGGAATAAGAAATGGCATGAATAATGTAAATAAACAGTAATGTGGATAGCATACAGTAGAGTATGTGTCCAATCAGGTATTCAATCAGGTGTCTATTACAATCTATATATCAAGCAGGTATATTCAGTCAGTACTAAAGTCAAATGTCCAATCAGGTCAGGTGTAACATCGGGTGTCCAACATACATACATGTATTAGGCAAAGACAATTAGTTACAGTATATTATTATTTATTACGTCAGCGAACACTATTTGCCACCTGTACTATGCCTACTACATGTGTCAATCAGGATCCTATGTTATTGAAACTGATCGGTTGGAGACATTGTCCATGTTTTAGGTGGGTCCTGTACATTCCCGAGACCATGGCCCAGCCTATCACAAGGTAGTCAAGGACATGTATAACACATATAACAGGAACAAGAATAGAACGGGGTGTCAGTCACCCCCCGAAAACCCTCCAGTGGAACCCTCTTATGGCAGTGCAACCTATATCCTAGGTCCACCCAAAATACAGACGTTTTCTCCTCCATCAATCTCTCCAATCCCAGTGTAAGTTGTTCGATGTCAGGTTATTTAGATTATCAAGATAATTTAATGTACATGTTACTTAGACCAATGGAATAACTCGGTAGGTAACAACGTCAACACATGTAATCAGGATACCGGTATAACAGGATATATAATGTGATTAGTCACATATATTGCATATACATTGTCACCTTACCATACTTTTTAGCTAATAAATCATATTAATAAGTATTCTTCTTCTTTGTTTAATGTAGGCCCAATTGCTAAAAGAAAAGAAAGAGAAACAAGCCCAAAAGCCCACCAAATTCTGATTTAATTCAGAAAAAATTCGAAACTAAGGAATCAGGGCAAAGTCTTGGCATATCAAGAGGTTGAAAATAGGTTGAGAAGAATCCTCCCTGAATCAAGCGGTTGAAGCCAACAATCAAAGGCTGTTTCGTCAAATTCTGAAGCTGAAACGAGAAAACCAGAAGAAGATGCAGGCGAATAACCAAACGAGGAGATCCCACCAATTGGGTGTGGCCACCTGGCCACACCAGGGCCGCAGAAACGCGGCCCAAGCCGCGTTTCCGCGGCTATCTTGTGTCAGTTGGGGGAGCGTTTGCTCCCCCAATCTTCCCGGGATCTCCCCCTTTTGGTTTTGCCCTATAAATACTAGTTTCAGCTGAGCAAAATGGGACGACCATGCAGAGATAGGAATTAGTCCAGTTTTTCACTCTTTGTAGTATAGGTTTTTGTTTTCTTTTTATCTAATTTTAATTTGTATGTAAGATTAGGTTAGATTGAGATTCATGTAAGTAAGAGAGAGGCTTATGTTGAGAGTGACACCGATGTACGCTCCTCCTTTCTTCCATCGTTTCTGCAAGCAATAAAAGTGAATCCAAAAGCATAAGTATAACAATATTTGTGTGAGTGCCAACGATAATTCATGATGATGTTCTCCTCCTCAAGACTCTGTATCACTTCATTCTTGTTCGTCTTGATGCTATAATGCGAATGGGACTGAGCTTGATCCTATGGCTTATGCGTTGAATGCCTCCGAAGCAAGGTAGAACATGCAAGGGTTCTATGTAAGTCATCAATCAAACTAGGTAAGTACTTCTTTAATCTTCTTTCTTTTCTTTTATTTCTTAGTTTAGATTACCAACACGATTTCTTTCATCACTCATTTTTCATTTTCTTTGTAAATAATCATTCTCCATTTTTCTCCACCTTCTCCATCTATCGCTTTCTTTCTAACTTAACTGAATTCTTTTTCATTTTCATTTCTTAAAACAAAGAAGAACCTTCATTTTTCTTCACAAAATTTCAATACAAACCTTGAACGCTTCTATCGCTAACCCTCCTTGTGGATCACGACCCGCATAGCCACTTGTTATTGCGGTAGAATTGAGCACTTGCACATCTCTATTCTTAAGTTCTGAAATACTGTATTTTTTGTGCAGGTTCAAGCTTAATCAAACTTTGGCGCCGTTGCCGGGAGGGTAACGGTTTTTATTGAATTTTTAGAACTAAAACAAAATTTTCTTCTCTGTTGCAGGTTATAGGGCAGGAAAAGCAGGAAAAAAAAGATTGCAATAACATATAAGTGGTCTTGGGCCTCTGTTCCAGAAAACAGAGACCCAGTACCCTCTGAATTGCCGCATTTGCTCGGCTTTAGCTGCGGTTCCGCGACAAGGAAGAGTTCACTACTGACTGTTTTTTTTTTTTGCAGGGCTGCTTGCTTTGTAAAATTAGAGTTTCTACAAACTTTATTTCTTGTATGACATCACCAAGAGCCTGCTAATAAACCAACAGTAAAATACTTGTTGAAAAGTTTAAAAAATTGATTAGACATTTGCATTTTAGGCACATGTCTTTTCAATTCATTTACTTTACTGTTGAAGAGTGCTGGAGCAAGGTACGTTCGCATTGTATTTAGAATAGGACTCATCTCTTAGTTGATTTACATCGCTTTGAGTAAATCTTGTTTTCATATCTTGTACACTTGCACAAACTGATCTTAAGGGTACCACCCCATAACAAGATAAGGTGGAGATTTAATCACCCTTCCTTGGCCCAAAAATCAGATTCCAAGCACTCACTAACCCGAGCCTAACTAAAAATGAGTCGATGTTGGCCCTAGGGACATCTCGGACTTAATTAGGAGATTATCCTAAGGGGAAAGGTGTTGGAATTTGACTCCTGCAAAATCAGTATCTAGGAAAGGGATTAAGGGCCGAAAGCCCGAAGGTTGGTGGTTATTTAATTAAGGAACGTCTTTGACGGATAACCTCCCACCAATCTTGCCCTGACCTGGCTGATTAGCTTGTGGTCAAAGTCTGCATTATACCTCCCGTGGACAGTCTAACCAGTTAGGGGTCGTCTAGGTCATAGGTCTACCCTAACTTAGTTTAGAATTTTTTTCTTTTTATTTGTTTGCTTATTTGTTTGCTTTTTTTCTTTGTTTGTATTCTATTGTGTGATATAGATTATAATAACAATTTTTCCAATTTTAATAGTAATCTATATTACACACCGACCTCTTTTTCGGATATTACCAACCCGGTATGATCCAACCTAGTGTGCCGGATTGGTCTTATCCGAATCAATATAACCTATGCCCTCAATCTTATAACCATGATTTTCATAATAATTTCAACTCTTCACAGAGTCAGTGGGGATTCACCTCCCCCGAGTCTAATTTTCAACCAACTTGTCCTCCTTATCCACCTAGTCCACAATATTTTCAAGATTCATACTCAGTTCCACCAGTCCAAAATAGAAAACCATCAATTTTGGAAATGAGTATGCGTGAGTCCAAACAAAAATCACAAAATCTGATGGACTCACAATTTCACCACCAATTCCAAGACAACACTTCATCTTTTCAACAAAACAATGAACCAATCAACTATGAAAAGATGCTTGAAGCCATGACTCAGGCTCAAAACGCTCGTAATCGTGACATAGATATGATGGTCCAATCTCTACGTTCCCACCGTTTGACCAGTTCTGATGTCACTAACCATTCTGTTAGAGCTGAAGAGTCATGTTGTTTTGGAAATGAAGGTTCCATTTCAGAACAATCATTTGAACTTGCCCAAACTCCAATTTTGAAAATGATATTGACAGTTTGGCAAGTTATTCCTTTCCTGAAATAGAACTTGAGAATGAATATGATCCTGAATCTCAACTTAGTGATTTAATTCTACTTCCTGATTCAATAATGACTCCGGTGTCTTCACCTGATTTCAATCTTTTTCTCGAGTCAATATTGGATCCTGTGCCAATTCATCATGAAATTGAATCACCCATCTTTGATGATCATATTGAACTTGACCAATTTTACACTTTAGAAAGTCCTATTGACAAATTGGCAAGTTCTCATTTTTATGATATTGAACTCAATGAGAAATGTGACCTAGATTCTCAAATCTGTGATCCAATTCAAATTCCCGAATCAATATTGACTCCTGTTTTGTTACCTGACTTGAGTAATATTTTAGAGTCAGTTTTGAAAAAACACCTAGAGAGGGGGTGAATAGGTGTAAGTGCTAATCTAGGAACTAAATGCGCTAAATGCGGAAGCTAATGCAAATTTTGCAACACACTTAATACAACACAACAAGTGTAGCCGAATTCCCCGTGAAGGGCTCTGGACTAACTCCTCTTGATTCCCTTTGAATGGGTTAAGGTGCTATGTGAAGCTCTTGTTGGTTAAGTATAAGTTAGGCACACACACAAGCAAGCCAAGCAAATAAGGATGAATAGTAATATGAATATATGCAAGGCAACACAAGCAAATAGATATGTATGATATGACAATATGAATTATGCTCAACACAAGCAAATATGATATGATGTTATGAATGATGCTTTGCACAAATAAATGAGAGAGAGAGTTGAGAGATATTGGATCAAACGCAAACACAATGATATGTTTCGAGGTTCGAGCACCTTGCTCTACATCCCCGCCTACACCACCGTGTAGGATTTCCAACCACTATAGGAGTACCGAACTCCTCTCTCAATGCCACCGAGGCAATACAACCACAATCCACCTCTACCGAAGAGGGATAAGGCCCGTAGCCAATACAACAATCTCCACCTCACACTTGAGGGAGCAAACCAAACCTCAACCTCTACGAAAGATGGAGCAACCCAATCAAAGTAAGGGTTTTACAACAAGTGGTATCTTTCAACCACAAACTCTCTTTCTCCACAAAAACAAGATCCTAATAGATTAGGATAGATGATAGCTCAAGTGTGGAAAAACTAGGTGTTTGAAAAACAAGAACTCAAAGAAAATACTTGGAAAAATTCTTGTAAAAGATAGAAAATGAAAACCAAGACAAATCTCCCAAAATCCTCTTTTCTTTGATTTTTCCAAAAACCTAAAACAATAAAGATTGAAAGATTAAAGCCCCAAATACTTTTGAAACTCTTTAAAAACACTTAAGAAGGTCTGGAATTTTTGCTCTTAAAAACTTCTACAAAAACTATGAAGAGATGGGGTATATATAGCCCCAATACAAAACTAGCCGTTAGAGCTGAGCTGGCAGCTCTGACAGGCAGCGGTCGACCGGCTCGGTCGACCGCCAACGGTCAGAATGTGACCGTTGGGCAATCCCGGTCGACCGCCCGGTCGACCCAAACAAACAGAGAGCACTGCTCTCTGGGACGGTCGACCGCCCGGTCGACCTGCCCACTGTGCCAGATGCGTGCACAAATCTGTGCACGTCGGTCGACCGGCCCGGTCGACCGACCTCAGCCCTAGTCGACTAGTCAGGTTACTAGTCGACTTGGTTGAAGCCTGGAAGAGAAATTTGGGTCAGAAAAATAGTTTAAAAATATTTTGAAAAATCTTTTAAGTCTTCTAAAAATCCACAAACATGTTTTAACATTTTATATTGAAACACAAACAAGTGATAAAAATTTCAAGACATATATTAATCATATCAATTCATTTTTGAGTCTTGCAAATTTTATCAAAAACAAAACTTGTATTTTTATCAAACTTGATTTTTCAATACATGAATAAGATAGTCAAACTAAGTTTGTATAGGAAGTGTAAGCATGTATGTAAAACTAGAATACATCTATTATACATATAAACCATGTAAACTTGTTTTGATCAATCTATTCATGAAAACCAAAAACAAAACATAAATCTTGTGTGTATTGTGCACTTGAGCATATCAACTATACTAAGCTTTACAAATGGATCTAAAACACACTATCTAAACTATGGATACCTAAGTCTTCTTGATGATCTTCATCTTCAAGTTGACTTGCTCCAAAACTCCATCCATGGGCTAGGCAAGGTATGATCTTGATGCTTTGGCCCTGGAATCACCATGAAAAGCTTATAAACACCTTTGTTGAAGCTAATCACCAACTAATATCTTACTAATAATCTGAAACTTAAAATCACAAGAATATTAGTAAACATAACTACATGAGTTAATCATCATCAAAACTAGGGTGGAAGGCCTTTGGGCCAACAATCTCCCCCTTTTTGATGATGACAAAACTCATGGAGTTATATATGCATGGATTAAAGTTAAGCTTCAAAGAAGCTCCCCCTTAACTCATGCATAAACAAATAAACAAAAGATATGCAATGAATGTACATAAACATGTATGCATCAACATGCATAAAACACATAAACATATTCTAGAAGCTCTAGATACCAATTAAATTAATAAAACATTAACAAAAATACTAGATGCTATAGATACAATAAAACTTAATATATGCAAAAACATAAATATGCATATATCAAACTCAAAACTCAAAATCTTTCTCCCCCTTTTTGTCACTCATCAACAAAGGGGTAAACAACAAAACAATAAAATGAGGGGTAAAAATCTTTCTTCCCCTTTTATCAATCAAAACAATAAAACAATGTTCTCCCCCTTTTTGTCTAAAACAAAAACAAAGTCAATAAGGGGTGATTATAAACAACATGATATCAATAGAAAAATATGTCAATGAAGCATCTTGATATCAATTGAAAATAAACAAAGATCAATAAATGTTATATGCTATATACATTCATGAAGAGGAAGACACTAAGTTAGCTTCCCTACACATATGCATTACATGAAAGAGGGATGTTAAGCCCTAATTCACATAACACACATTATGTAATGCATAAGAGGAGATGTGAAGCTCCCCTACACACGTGTACCACATAAAGAAGAGATGTTAAGCTCTTCAATACAAGATACACTTATCATGAATCTATATGTAGAAGAGATGTTAAGCTCTCCTTACATATAGTCAATATAAATCAAAAGTTTTGTATTTTTCTTTAAACAAAAATTTTTAGATACCAATTTAAAACACAAGACATCTTGATATCAAAAGATAGTATTTTTCTTTTTAAGTCATATAAACAATTGAAATGACTATTTCCTATCATAAAGTAAGGGAGTGGAAATATAAATACCAATTGAAATATAAAAATCGAATTTTCTCCCCCTTTATGAAATACCAACACAAACTATGCATAGGCTTGAAATAAGATACCAATTGAAAACTAAATCAATTGAAATGAAGTTGAAGCTCAAGCTCTAGCATAAACAAAATTTGTGCTTAAGATATAGAAATATAGTAGCACAAATAAAACAAGTATATGTGTATGAAATAGAATGAGTACCAATCACCAATAGATGATACCAATTGAAAATATACATACACAATGAACATATGAGTATACAAAAAGATCAAAATGATACCAATTGAAAGAGTTCAATGATACCAATTGACATAACAATAAAAGCATGGTATAGCTCATATAACTAATCCTCCATCTCATGCACAAGTTTAAAAAGATTTTCAATATAAACATACAAGGCATGGACTCCTATCCAACCTCCCGTGGATGGTAGGGGTTTTTCAAAAATGGATTTGAAAATAAGTTTTGTTTGAAAAACTCTACCAAAATGAAGAATACCGTAACTAGTTAAATGAAAAATCTTTTAAACTAGTACGAAATCCTTCAAGCAAGGAATAAACTAAAAATAATTTTCATAAAATATGAAATCCACAAGATAATCAACACTCTAATTCAATTAGGCATAAATATGACTCATGAAAATAAAACATGAGCAAAATATAAATATGAGTGTATAAATACAATTTGAAGAACATGATCATGAAAATATAGAATTTAGCTCAATATTCCTTTAAAACAAGAAATCATGAAAATCATTAAACTTATTTAATCTTCAAGGTATATGTATGTCCTCTACAAATTAAAGTATACATACATATCCAAACACAACGAGTCCACAAAGATATATGCATGAAGGCACGTGGCTCAAAAAGGATGTATATGTACAACAATAATTTGGATTAAAATAGACATATACATGAAGTTAAACAAATAAACACGAAATCAAGAAAAACTAAATTTTCATCAAAACAAATTTCATTTCAAGGTATATGTATGATTTATCCAATTCTAACAATACACATACATATCCCAAGCATAAAAGAGTCTATTAAGGTATTTGCATAAAGGCAAGAGACTCATGGGGTATACATGTATATCTTAAAGTTTGGCAATACAAACATATACATGAAGTGAAATACACAATCATAAAACAAATTCAAGAATGAGAATACAAGTCTAAAAAGTATGAATCATCAAAACTAGATTATACTAGCACATCTAATGGGTTCAAATAAGCATTCAAGCTCAAACATATATAGATTTATTTGTGGCCCACTATATGTACAAGTATATGAAAAACACCTAGAGGGGGGGGGTGAATAGGTGTAATTGCTAATCTAACAATCCTTTTAAAATTATGATGGATGAATGATGCAACGATCTCTCAAAACAAGACTAAGAGCCGAATACCCCGGAAGGGTTCTGAACTCCTTCCTTCTGATTCCCCTTGAATGTGTTAGAGGTGCGCAATGCAACCTTGTTGTATGAGAATTGATCGAACAAAGTGTGAATAATATGCAATGATGAAATGCACACAAGATATATCACAAGTAACACAAACTAGAGGCAATATCACAAGGAAAGAAAACTAGATCTCAAACAAGTAATTGAAAGCAATAGAGTGCAAGAGAAATTTAAAGCAAAATTAACACAAGGCAATCGCAAACACAAGATGTTTATTTCGAGGTTCGAGCCACCGCTCTACTCCCCGCCTTCACCTCCATGAAGGGTTTTCACTATCCACCGAGGACGCTTACAACGGTCTACCGAAGACCCGAGCACCGAGCTCCACCAATTACAATAACCTCTACCGAAGAGGTGTCTCCACAAGAACAAGAAGAAGAGACAAGTAACCAAAGTGATCACAACAAGATCACTAAACTCTTTACAATATCTCACTCTTTTACAACTTCCTTATAGAATGAGTAAGGGATTTTTGGCTCTAAGAAGTGTAGTGAGAAAACACTCAATTGTAGGATGATTTTTGCTAACAAACACAACTGAAAACAAGCTCAAGAAAGAGTTGAAAATGAAGAGCTTAAACACTTTTCTTTTCTTTTTGAAAACTATGAAAACTTGAGGATTTTTCTTCTTTTTTTTGCAAGAGGCTATACTCCTCTATTTATAGGGAGAAGAAAGGGTTAAAAACAATTTATTTTAATCTTATTTGACCTGAAAAAGTTCTCCAAAACCTCAAAAAAAGTCTGCAAAAACAGATCAAGAAAACAGTTTTCAGAATTGCACAAAAGAGGAAAGAGCCGTTGGGCTTTTGCAGGCTTGGCGGTCGACCGTCCGCCTAGCCGTTGGGCTCGGGTCGACCGCTCGGGTCGACCGTCCCCAAAAAAGAAACACAGTATTCTTCGGGCGGTCGACCGGGCGGTCGACCCAGAAAACCCGAGAGGAGACTGCTAGCAGTCGGTCGGCCCGAGCGGTCGGCCGACAGACGTGCACAAGCATGCACGTCCTGATACAGGCGCCGGTCGACCGGGCCGGTCGGCCAGGTTCGCCTGAAACAGAAAAACAGCAGCAGAATTCTGAAACTTGGGAAATTTTGTAGAAATGTTTTGAAGTAAAGAAAACTAAGTAATATGCTGGAAAGAGTATACAAACATGATCTAAACATGATATTCATTTTTATAAAACTTATGGTCATGTACATATATACTAAGGCATGAAACCAAAGTTTTAAACATGAAAACTTAAATATAAACTTGTGTGTGTGTATCCTAGAGCCAATTTTCAAAACTCAAACTTTAACAAACTATTTCTTACATTGGTTCTAAGGACTACAAGTGCTTTAAGAGGGCTTTCACCATATGATCTTCAAAACTTGATTCTTGAGCCCAAATTGAGTTGACTTGAGTCTAAAACACCTTCTTTTTGGGAAGAAACCTACTAGTTTAATTAAAACCCTGAAACACACTTAAACAACAAACATTATTAGTACAAATAACTAATATGTTTTGTAATCATCAAAACACACTAAACACGGGTGATTGTAACCTTGGGCCAACAATCTCCCCCTTTTTGATGATGACAAAACATATAAGTTATTTAAACAAAAGTGGAAGAAGAGCTTTGGAAAGCTCCCCCTCAAACAATGCTCTGTATAAAGAATGACAATGAGAAGTAAGAAACATAAAGCATTGAAAACACAATAGTTTTTGAAAAGTTTAAAACAACAAACTTATTCTTTTTAAACAACAAACTTACTCTTTTTCTTCCCCTTTTTGTCATAAATCAAAAAGGGTCAAAAAAACAACAAAATGTTTTAAGAATCGATAATGCAAACATTTAACTCACCACAAATAAAGGAAAATCTAGCATAATCCAATGGTTTAGTAAAAATATCGGCAAGTTGAAAATCGGTAGAAACATAATCAATATCATATCACCTTTCTCATAATGATCTCTAAGAAAGTGATACCTAATGTCAATGTGTTTGGTTTTACTATGTTGATTTGCATTCTTTGTCATGTGAATTGTACTAGTATTATCACAAAATATTTTAACATGATTAAAGTGTAAATCATAGTCGAGGAGAGTATATTTCATCCTAAGAACTTGTGCACAACAAGCTCCGGCTGTAACATACTCCGCCTCGGCGGTTGAGAAGGCTACCGAATTTTGCTTTTTGGAAGACCAAGATACAAGACAATTACCAAGGAATTGACATGTTCCACTTGTGCTCTTCCTATCTACCCTACAACCCGCATAATCGGCATCCGAAAAACTCTTCATTTCAAATAGTCCGGTTTTCGGATACCACAAACCCATTTCAATTGTGCCCTTAAGGTATTTAATAATGCGTTTTACCGCTACTAAATGAGACTCCTTAGGACATGATTGAAAACGAGCACAAAGACAAACGGAAAACATGATATCCGGCCTACTAGCCGTCAAATACAATAAACTACCTATCATGCTACGATAAAGTTTAATGTCTACACTTTTACCTTGTTCATCCTTATCAAGCTTGGTAGTTGTTGCCATGGGAGTTTTGCTCACTTTAGCGCCTTCAAGCCCGAACCTCTTGATGAGTTCCTTTGTGTACTTGGCTTGATTTATGAAGATCCCATCCTTCCTTTGCTTGATTTGGAGGCCAAGGAAATAGTTGAGTTCCCTCGTCATAGACATTTCAAATTCTTCCTTCATGCATGATTCAAAAGTTTGGCAAAGAGATTCATTAGTAGAACCAAAAATAATATCATCTACATAAATTTGCACAATAAGAATATCATTTTCTACATGTTTTGTAAACAATGTTGTATCAAATTTTCCTTTCTTAAAACCATTTGAAATTAAAAATGAAGAAAGTCTTTCATACCAAGCCCTAGGGGCTTGTTTTAAACCATAAAGAGCTTTATCTAATTTAAACACAAAATCCGGATGTGTAGGATCAACAAACCCGGGGGGTTGTTCAACATACACTTCCTCTTCAATAAAACCATTTAGAAAAGCACTTTTAACATCCATTTAAAATAATTTAAAATCTTTATATGAGGCAAATGCTAGTGTCATCCGTATGGCTTCAAGCCGTGCTACGGGTGCAAAGGTTTCTTCAAAATCGATTCCTTCGATTTGAGTGTAACCTTGGGCAACTAACTAGCTTTATTCCTAACAACGTTACCCGATTCATCCAACTTGTTCTTAAAGATCCACTTAGTACCAATTGTTGGTCTATCGTGGGGCCTAGGAATAAGGTGCCAAACTTGGTTGCGCTCAAATTGATTGAATTCCTCTTGCATGGCTAGCAACCAACATGAATCGACCTCGGCTTCGAGGACGTTCTTGGGTTCAACATGAGAAATAAATGCATAATGTTCACAAAAATCATGAAGTTTAGAGCGAGTGGTTACCCCTTTAGATACTTCACCTATGACGAGGTCCTTGGGATGATGAGGATTGTATCTCCAATCCTTTGGAAGTTGTTGAGTAGGCTCCACTTCATTTGTTTGATTTTCATTTCCTTGAGCCTCTTCTACTTTAGCTTCACTTCCTTCATCATCTTTTGGCTTGTCTCCCATAGTAGGTGTATCCTCCAAGGTCACTTTCTCTAAGCCTTCATCCAAAGCATCTATTTCTACAACATTCTTAACAAACAAGTTAGATTCTTCAAACTTAACATGTATAGATTCCTCAATAGTTAAAGATGATCTATTGAAGATTCTATAAGCTTTACTAGTATTAGAATAACCCACAAAAATTGCCTCATAAGCTTTAGCATCAAATTTTCCTAAATTATCTTTTGTATTTAAAACAAAACATTTGCATCCAAAAACCTTGAAATATGAAACATTTGGTTTTCTAGAAAAGTACATTTCAAAAGAAGTCTTTGAAGTATTTTTACACAAGTAAACACGATTTGATATATAGCATGATGTATTTACGGCCTCGGCCCACAAATAATGTGGTAGACCATATTCACTTAGCATTGTCCTAGCCATCTCTTGTAAAGTTCGATTTTTCCGTTCAACTACTCCATTTTATTGTGGAGTTCTAAGACAAGAAAGTTCATGCTTAATTCCATGTTCTTCACAAAAAGTGATAAAGGGTAGGTTAATGAACTCACCTCCTCTATCACTTCTTATTCTTAAAATTGAAGAATCTTTTTCCTTTTCAACTCTTTTCTTAAAGGCTTGAAAATGTGAAAAGGCTTGATTTTTGTGTTCAAGAAAGAAAACCCAAGTAAAACGTGAAAAGTCATCAACCAAAACAAATGCAAATCTATTTGCACTTAGACTTTTGGTTTGAGTAGGATCAAATAAATCCATATGAATCAACTCCAAAGGACGTGATGTCATGATATCCTTGATTGACTTGAAAGAGAATTTGGTTTGTTTCCCAAGTTGACATGCGTCACAAACCCGATCCTTTTCAAAATTCAAGCAAGGAATACCTTTCACCATTTCCTTTGTGTATAACCTAGATATATGGTCAAAAGAAATGTGGCCTAATCTTCTATGCCACAACCAAGAGTCATCATCGAGGGCTTTTAAACAAGTAATATTACAAGACATATTAGGCATATCAATCATATAAACATTATTTTCACGAAAACCAGAAAACACACAAATATTAGAAATTCTATCAATTACTTTACAAGCTACATTATCAAAAACTACATCAAAACCTTTATCACAAAGTTGACTAACACTCAAGTGGTTATGCTTGAGGCCATCAATTAAAACAACATTCTCAATTAAAGGGGATGTAGCAAGTTTGATATTACCGATACCGATGATTTTACCCTTGGCATCATCTCCGAAGGTGACGGTGCCACCTTCATGGTATCTTGATAGGGTTGCAAAGTTGTTGATGTCCCAACTCATGTGCCTTGAGCAACCACTATCAAGATACCACAATCCTCTACGTCATTGGGCCTTGGAAGGTACCTACATCATTTAACAAAATTGTTGACTTTGGTACCCAAATTTTCTTGGGTCCTTGAAAGTTAGTGCCTCGAACCCAAACATTATGACAAGATGCACTTAGTCTATTATAGCAAAAATTAGCTAAGTGCCCTTTCCGCCCACAATGTGAACATGAGAACACTCTTTCATACATGAATGCATGATGTGTGTGTGAAGTGTGAGCATGTTTTGGGGGTTTGCCACGATGTAAAGGTCGTGTGGTATGAACATGAGCATGAGCATGGTAAACATTATTCTTAGGGGCTTGTTTCTTAGGAAACATGGCCTCTATCTTCTTCTTATCAAACTCACAATTTTTCAAAACAATTCCTAATGAGTCTATTCTTTCATTAAGCATGGTAATCTCATTAGAATCAATTAGTGGGGACTTGCCCTTACAAGAAATCTTATATTTGTCAAAATCTTTTTGGGTGGAAACAAGAGTGGAAAGTAATTCATCTTTTTCTTTAGAAAGAGTAAAAACTTGATGATTAAGAGATTCATTTTCCTTTTTCATTTTTAAATACTTTTTCTTTAGAAAATCATAATTATGTGATAATTCTACAAAAGCTTCTCCTAGTTCATCCATGGAAAGTTCATCATTAAGAGAAGTGGAAGGGGTTACCTTGCTTGTGCTTTCATTGGCCATGAAGCACATGTTGGCGGTGTCGATTTCCTCCTCGGATTCGCTCTCGGAATCCCATGTAGTCTTCATTGCTTTCTTCTTGTAGGGCTTCTTTGAGGTGGAGGGCTTTACTTTTTCGGGCACTTCGCAACAATGTGTCCCGGTCTTTGGCAATTGAAACAAATAATCTTTCTTTCTTCTTTGCCTCTTTGCCATCTCCTTCTTCCTTGGAATTTAGCCTTGTTATAGATCCTCCGGACGTTCTTCACAAGAAGTGAGAGCTCTTCGTCATCTTCTTCTTCATCGTCTTCGTCGGAGTGTGTGGATTGACTTTTGAAGGCTATAGTCTTCTTCTTAGAAGGAGCCATGTCCTCCCTAGCTTTTCTCTCCATCTCATGGGTTTTGAGGTTCCCAATGAGACCAATTAGCTCCATCTCCTCCTTGTCATTGAGTTCCTTCAAGGTGGTTGCTTTTACTTCCCATGAAGGAGGAAGAGCTCGGATGATCTTTCTAACTCTTTAATCGTTGTCGATAGCATCACCTAGAGAAGAAAGTCCATTAGTGATCTTTGTAAATCTTGTAACCATATCATCTATGGTTTCATTTTCTTGCATGCAAAAGTTTTCATATTGGGACCGAAGAAGGTCTATCTTAGCCCTCTTCACTTGTAAAGTCCCTTCATGTGTAACTAGCAAATGTGTCCAAATTTCATATGCGGACTTGCAATGAATAACTCTAGCTATATCATCATCATTAAGGGCTTGAAGGAGTGCATAATGAGCCCTAGCATTGGCATCAAATTCTTTAGTCTCTATTTCGGACCAAGTGGATTCATCACTGGGGGGTGCACTAAAGGGTTTGGTCACGGCCTTGCAACTCGACTTCCTAGAGATTGCAAGAAAACGGTCATCTTAACCTTCCATATGGGAAAGTTACGTCCATCAAATTTTGGGGGGTCTTAATTCCATTGGCCATTTTTACTAAGTGAAAGTGAATGAAAAATGAATGAGGTGATTAGCAAATATAGGATCTCTCTAAGGTTGTAAGCCAAGAGCCTAGTAACCAAGCTCTGATACCAATTGAAAAACACCTAGAGGGGGGTGAATAGGTGTAATTGCTAATCTAACAATCCTTTTAAAATTATGATGGATGAATGATGCAACGATCTCTCAAAACAATACTAAGAGCCGAATACCCCGTGAAGGGTTCTGAACTCCTTCCTCCTGATTCCCCTTGAATGGGTTAGAGGTGCGCAATGCAACCATGTTGTATGAGAATTGATCGAACAAAGTGTGAATAATATGCAATGATGAAATGCACACAAGATATATCACAAGTAACACAAACTAGAGGCAATATCACAAGGAAAGAAAATTAGATCTCTAGCAAGTAATTGAAAGCAATAGAGTGCAAGAGAAATTTAAAGCAAAATGGACACAAGGCAATCGCAAACTCAAGATGTTTGTTTTGAGGTTCGAGCCACCGCTCTACTCCCGCCTTCACCTCCGTGAAGGGTTTCCACTATCCACCGAGGACGCTTACAACGGTCTACCGAAGACCCGAGTACCGAGCTCCACCAATTACAATAACCTCTACCGAAGAGGTGTCTCCACAAGAACAAGAAGAAGAGACAAGTAACCAAAGTGATCACAACAAGATCACTATACTCTTTACAATATCTCACTCTTTTACAACTTCCTTATAGAATGAGTAAGGGATTTTTGGCTCTAAGAAGTGTAGTGAGAAAACACTCAGTTGTAGGATGATTTTTGCTAACAAACACAACTGAAAACAAGCTCAAGAAAGAGTTGGAAATGAAGAGCTTAAACACTTTTCTTTTCTTTTTGAAAACTATGAAAACTTGAGGATTTTTCTTCTTTTTTTTTTTTGCAAGAGGCTATACTCCTCTATTTATAGGGAGAAGAAAGGGTTAAAAACAATTTATTTTAACCTTATTTAACCTGAAAAAGTTCTCCAAAACCTCAGAAAAAGTCTACATAAACAGATCAAGAAACAGTTTTCACAATTGCATAAAAGAGGAAAGAGCCGTTGGGCTTTTGCAGGCTTGGCGGTCGACCCGTACGGTCGACCGTCCGCCTAGCCGTTGGGCTCGGGTTGACCGCTCGGGTCGACCGTCCCCAAAAAAGAAACACAGTATTCTTCGGGCGGTCGACCGGGCGGTCGACCCAGAAAACCCGAGAGCAGACTGCTAGCAGTCGGTCGACCCGAGCGGTCGGCCGACAGACGTGCACAAGCGTGCACGTCCTGATACAGGCACCGGTCGACCTTAGGGGTGGTCTTTGGTACCCATATCTTATTGGGTCCATAGGGGTTAGTACCTTCTCTAACCCAAACAAAATTCTTTGCTAAATTATCAACATGTATTCTATCATAGCAAAATTTAGCAAGGTGGCCTTTACGTCCACAATGTGTACAAGTATACACATGAGCATACATGTGATGAGAGTGTCCATGATGAGCATGTGTATGCCGTGGAGGGTGTGCATGAATAGATGGAACTTGTTTCTTTCGAAACAAAGTTTCCAAACGTGTATGCCCAACAACACATTGGCTCAAAGTGGAGCCCAAACAATCTACACTCTTCTTAATCAAAGATATATCATTGTTAATTAAAGAAGAAGTGTGGCATGCAATGGGTGGAGTGTGTGAAACTACTCTAGCATGGCAAACATGTGCATCAATTTTATTTTGCAAAACAATATTTTTCTCTAAACAAACATTTAAATCATTTGAAATAGAAATTATTTTGTTTTTCAAAGCAACATTCTCTTTTAAAACAAAATCAATTTTTGAAGATAAGATTTCATTTTTCTTCAAAATTGTTTCACAATTATTTTTAGACTTTAAAATTCATTTTCTTTAAGTGCAAGATCTAATTGAGATCTTAATGAATCCCTTTCATTATAGATCTCAACCTTCTCTTGCAAAACACAATCAAGTCTAGAATGCAAACTTTTATTTTCTTTTTCAATTTCTAGACTTTTCTTTTTCAAAATCTTATATTTTTCTATTAACTTTTCACAAACAATTGATAGTTCTTCATTCAAAGCATGGGGATCAATATTCTCATTACATGAAGAACTAGCACTATCATCACAATCTAAGTGGGGTTCCGAATGTACCTCAAGGGAGTCATTCCCTTGGACCATCAAGCATTGTGAGTCAGATTCTCCACTAGATCCTCCGGTTGATTTGGCAATAGAAGCTCGGAGGTGGTGGTGGTTGTCAACATGTTCCACACTACAAATGCGGAATCAAAGTTAGAAGCAAGTAAAAGATATTCTTTATTTAATGTGCTTCTAATGGCCTCTAGGGCTTGTGCATTGGCCCCTACATGATTGCGATCTCCAAGATAGCATTTCTTGGTGGCCGCAAGAAAGACATGCAAACCTAGGGTCTTTAGGTACATGGACATCCTATACTTCCAAACAACAATGTTGGAAGGGTCAAAGCTAGGTGGGGTCATGAAGTCCATGGCAAACTATATGAGTGTGCAAACAAGCAAATGCAAACAATAGACTAGCAATCAAGTGGATCTCACTCCTAGGATGTTAAGCCTAATATCAGGAGCACTAGCTCTGATACCAATTGAAAAAAACCTAGAGGGGGGTGAATAGGTGTAAGTGCTAATCTAGGAACTAAATGCGTTAAATGCAGAAGCTAATGCAAATTTTACAACACACTTAATGCAACACAACAAGTGTAGCCGAATTTCCCGTGAAGGGCTCTGGACTAACTCCTCTTGATTCCCCTTGAATGGGTTGAGATGCTATGTGAAGCTCTTGTTGGTTAAGTATAAGTTAGGCGCACACACACAAGCAAGCCAAGCAAATAGGATGAATAGCAATATGAATATATGCAAGGCAACACAAGCAAATAGATATGTATGATATGGCAATATGAATTATGCTCAACACAAGCAAATATGATATGATGTTATGAATGATGCTTTGCACAAATAAATCAGAGAGAGTTGAGAGATATTGGATCAAACGCAAACACAATGATATGTTTCGAGGTTCGAGCACCTTGCTCTACATCCCCGCCTACACCACCGTGTAGGATTTCCAATCCACTATAGGAGTACCGAACTCCTCTCTCAATGCCACCGAGGTAATACAACCACAATCCACCTCTACCGAAGAGGGATAAGGCCCGTAGCCAATACAACAATCTCCACCTCACACTTGAGGGAGCAAACCAAACCTTAACCTCTACCAAAGAGGGAGCAACCCAATCAAAGTAAGGGTTTTACAACAAGTGGTATCTTTCAACCACAAACTCTCTTTCTCCACAAAAACAAGATCCTAATAGATTAGGATATATGATAGCTCAAGTGTGGAAAAACTAGGTGTTTGGAAAACAAGAACTCAAAGAAAATACTTGGGAAAATTCTTGTAAAAGATAGAAAATGAAAACCAAGACAAATCTCCCAAAATCCTCTTTTCTTTGATTTTTTCAAAAACCTAAAACAATAAAGATTGAAAGATTAAAGCCCCAAATACTTTTGAAAACTCTTTAAAAACACTTAGAAGGTCTGAAATTTTTTCTCTTAAAAACTTCTACAAAAACTATGAAGAGATGGGGTATATATAGCCCCAATACAAAACTAGCCGTTAGAGCTGAGCTGGCAGCTCTGACAGGCAGCGGTCGACCGGCCCGGTCGACCGCCAACGGTCAGAAATGTGACCGTTGGGCAATCCCGGTCGACCGCCCGGTCGACCCAAACAAACAGAGAGCACTACTCTCTGGGACGGTCGACCGCCCGGTCGACCGGCCCACTGTGCCAGCTGCGTGCACAAATCTGTGCACGTCGGTCGACCGGCCCGGTCGACCGACCTCAGCCCTACTCGACTAGTCAGGTTACTAGTCGACTTGGTTGAAGCCTGGAACAGAAAATTGGGTCAGAAAAACAGTTTAAAAATATTTTGAAAAATCTTTTAAGTCTTCTAAAAATCCACAAAACTTGTTTTAACATTTTATATTGAAAGACAAACAAGTGATAAAAATTTCAAGACATATATCAATCATATCAATTCATTTTTGAGTCTTGCAAATTTTATCAAAAACAAAACTTGTATTTTTATCAAACTTGATTTTTCAATACATGAATAAGATAGTCAAACTAAGTTTGTATAGGAAGTGTAAGCATGTATGTATAACTAGAATACATCTATTATACATATAAACCATGTAAACTTGTTTTGATCAATCTATTCATGAAAACCAAAAACAAAACATAAATCTTGTGTGTATTGTGCACTTGAGCATATCAACTATACTAAGCTTTACAAATGGATCTAAAACACACTATCTAAACTATGGATACCTAAGTCTTCTTGATGATCTTCATCTTCAAGTTGACTTGCTCCAAAACTCTATCCATGGGCTAGGCAAGGTATGATCTTGATGTTTTGGCCCTGGAATCACCATAAAAAGCTTCTAAACACCTTTGTTGAAGCTAATCACCAACTGATATCTTGCTAATGATCTGAAACTTAAATCACAAGAATATTAGTAAACATAACTACATGAGTTAATCATCATCAAAACTAGGGTGGAAGGCCTTTGGGCCAACAAGTTTTGATTCCCACAACTATCATTCTTGAACTTGAATCACCAATATTAAGTCACATTCCATTGTTGGAAAATAAATGTGGACTTGAGTTTCAACTTCTTGACTTGGACCCGCTTCTTGAACCAATCTCAACTCCTGAACCTTTACTTGACTTAAGCCACCTTCCTAAGTCGGTATTAGTTCTTGTACTTCCTGAGTCCAAGTCAATCATTCTATCTTTTCACACTCCATTTTGGGATAAGGCGGTTGACAAATTTGACTCCGAAATTAATTATGGAATTTAGAAATTAGATGGGGTTAAATTTTTAATAAAAATCCTTCATGAATACATCATTTTAATGGGTTATATTAGAGAAATTTCTGGTGGGTTCCTCCGAACCCCATGAAAAGTCGATTGGGCCGCATTTCGTGGACCAATCAGACCACCACCGGAACTACCACCTTAAGGAAACATTTTCCTTCCCTTTCTTCTTTTTCATGCATCCACGCATTAATTCATACATTGAGGACAATGCATGAGATAGGTGTGGGGAAGGGTTCTAACATAACTTAGGTATTTAAAAATAAAAAAATAAAAATTAACATTTTCTTTACTTTTAAAAACTTTTTGAAAATAGAAACAATATTTTGACATATTTTTTGTAAGAAATTAAGTCAATTTTAAGGAATAGGAAAATCAAAATTAGGATTTCTTAAATTTGGTCAAAATAAGATTATTTGTTTGATTTTTAGGGTTAGGAAGATAATTTGTCAAAGTAATTTAGTCTTGATCTTTACCTTAATGAAATATGCATACTTCATACACTTACACACTTAGGGTTCAAAAACAAAGATTCTTATGCCTTATATATAAAAAAAGAAAAAAAGGAAAAAAATATCTATGAAAGATGAACGAATCTAATTATTGATTAGCTAGGTACTTTGGCCTAAGCAAGCCTTAGTATTTATGCGAAAGATGATTAGATAAATTTGAGAAAAAAATATATAAAAATTCTCTGATTAAGCTGGGTATTTGTGCCTAATAAAGCATAAGTATTCACGCCTAAAAGGGGTTCATATAATAAAATCCTTAGTTTTGTGGCCTTGTTTGCTCGAGTCCTTAAGTCCTTGGGGTGTTTTTCTCACCCGGTGCCCTAAGATCGTTTGGTTTGGGAGTCATCAATTAAAGGCTCGTTACATGGGCAGATTAGAAAGCCTAATAGAACTAAGGAATAATACCACAAAAAATATATATATATATAAATAATTAAGGCATAAGAGTTAGAGTTAATGAACCCTTAGTCAAAATTTTCACGGTCACAAGGTGCATATGACTTAGGGTAAAGTAATAAACTAAATGAGAAGTACAATTTGACTCCTTACTTTGATTGACAACAAATTTTTGAATAGAGACTAAGTTTAGGAATGAAAATTCGATTTTCCTATAACTTATAGATTACTTAAATCTTACAATTATATTTCAAATATTTTTCTCTTTCAAAATGCTTTTCGAAAATACAAACTCTTTGTTTCTCTTTCTTTATGGATTTTGTGGGTGTAATCCATTGAAAACCCTCACGAGACAAAACTCGTCCTCTAGGGAAAACCTAGAGGTTTAATGGCTTGTTGCACATGCTCAGTGCAATCGAGTGACCTGCGAAAGTGGTCTAATAATCCTTAGTATAGTTTAGTTGTTTTGCTCGAGGACGAGCAAGATATAAGTGTGGGGGTGTGATTAGTCACATATATTGCATATACATTGTTACTTTACAATACTTTTTAACTAATAAATCATATTAATAAGTATTCTTCTTCTTTGTTTAATGTAGGCCCAATTGCTAAAAGAAAAGAAAGAGAAACAAGCCCAAAAGCCCACCAAATTCTAATTTAATTCAGAAAAATTCGAAACCAAGGAATCAGGGCTAAGTCTTGGCATATCAAGATGTTAAAAACAGGTTAAGAAGAATCCTCCCTGAATCAAGCGGTTGAAGGCAACAATCAAAGGCTGTTTCATCAAATTCTGAAGCTGAAACGAGAAAACCAGAAGAAGATACAGGCGAATAACCAAACCAGGAGATCCCACCAATTGGGTGTGGCCACCTGGCCACACTAGGGCCACGAAAATGCGGCCCAAGCCGCGTTTCCGCAGCTATCTTGTGTCAGTTGGGGGAGCGTTTGCTCCCCCAATCTTCTCGGGATCTCCCCCTTTTGGTTTTGCCCTATAAATACTAGTTTCAGCTGAGCAAAATGGGACGACCATGCAGAGATAGGAATTAGTCCAGTTTTTCACTCTTTGTAGTATAGGTTTTTGTTTTCTTTTATCTAATTTTAATTTGTATGTAAGCTTAGGTTAGATTGAGATTCATGTAAGTAAGAGAGAGGCTTATGTTGAGAGTGACACCGATGTACCCTCCTCCTTTCTTCCATCCAGTGTTCTAAATAGCGGCCACAGCGGCTACATCGGCCGGGAAAATTTATCGGGGATGGGGATATATCGGGGACACATCGGGGATATTTTCAAAAATCGGATATCAAAATCGGGCCGTAAATATACATATCTTCTTGTCTTAAATTGCATCTCAATAAGACAATATATGCATAAATTATATAAAGCTACATAAAACATCATACTTGTATGTTTAAGATATACTTAACTCGATAATTTGCATTAAGCTTATAACTACATAATCACTATCCAAGTGTAGAATCTTCACAAATGTCATATTATCACTTCGCTCGAATTACTCAAATATCTAACCTAGAAATTGAGTGTGAACGCTATATCGGGTCCAAAATCGTCAAAATTGCGGCCGATATATCGGGTCCATGCCGATTTATCGGCGATTTTAAGTGAAAATCGCTATATCGATTTGGATGTGTCAAATCATTGCGGCTAGGTGCCGTAAACGCAATATCGGCGCAATATCGGGGTTATATCGGGGATATTTAGAACACTGCTTCCATCATTTCTGCAAGCAATAAAAGTGAATCCAGAAGCATAAGTATAACAATGTTTGTGTGAGTGCCAACGATAATTCATGATGATGTTCTCCTCCTCAAGACTCCGTATCACTTCATTCTTATTCGTCTTGATGATATAATGCCAATAGGGACTGAGCTCGATCCTATGGCTTATGCGTTGAACGCCTCCGAAGTAAGGTAGAACATGCAAGGGTTCTAGGTAAGTCATCAACAAAACTAGGTAAGTACTTCTTTAATCTTCTTTCTTTTCTTTTATTTCTTAGTTTAGATCACCAACACGATTTCTTTCATCACTCCTTTTTCATTTTCTTTGTAAATAATCATTCTCCATTTTCTCCACCTTCTCCATCTATCGCTTTCTTTCTAACTTAACTTAATTCTTTTTCATTTTCATTTCTTAAAACAAAGAAGAACCTTCGTTTTTCTTCACAAAAATTTCAATACAAACCTTGAACACTTCATCGCTAACCCTCCTTGTGGATCACGACCCGCATAGCCACTTGTTATTGCGGTAGATTGAGCACTTGCGCATCTCTATTCTTAAGTTCTGAAATACTGTATTTTTGTGTAGGTTCAAGCTTAATCATAATGTCAGTGAAAAGGATACAAGTATAACAGGACATGTAACAAGTATAACATGAGGGTATTATTACTGTACATAATATTTTTCTAGCAATTATGGTAACATGGACAATATAGTTATCAGGTAAATATCATATATAATCAGTTAAGTTCTTTAGATAAATCATGATATTCAGAATAAATAATGACCTGCTGGCATGAATAGAATAATCTGGGCAAAATATTTAATCTACTCAGATCCTCAAAGTCATCAATATATCCAAGTCCCAATATATAAAATATATACTCATCTATATCTAACCAATCATCACTATCCAATCTTAATTAAGACCATCATACACTCTTACTTCCATTAAGTTCAAACACAAGGTCCAGAAATCCAAGTAACTAGTCAATTATGTATATACATGCCACCAGGTCAGCTAAACCCAATCTACGCCTGCTCCTCAAGCAATATGAAATTTAAGATGCCTCTACGTCTGATAATCAACATCAACAAGACATCAATACTCAAACAGTATAATCAGGGATAAAATAGGAAATACCCACAACTATGGATCTAATTACATCAATATTATCAGAACACCGATCAAAATCCTCTGAAACGAACACTAATCCTCATGTCAATCAATTCTAACTCTAACTAAGTCTATATCAGTCCAAGTGTCAGAAGATCAGTCTTTTAATAAGGTAACTTCATATATAATACACTCTCAGAATACAATGAATCCTCATCTAACTTATCATCAAGTACATGAATATCAAGTCTAATAAGTACTCCACATAAAATATAAATCTTTAATCTCAATCATGAGCCAATCAACCTCAAGATCAATCATTTATATTCTAAGATTTATCACAACTAAATCTAAATCCGAAACGGTTACACATGAAATGACATAAGTCCCATACCACAATACTAAGATCCAACCATATACATATGATGCTTAATATCAATAAGGTAACATCAAGAACTACCAAGTACTCCAAATATCACTAAATATATAAGAAACTAATACCTAGCAATTTAGCCCTCATCGACTCACCAATCAATCAACATGTAATTATTTTGTGAGTTTCAATCCACCAAATAATTGTCCGATAAATACTACACATGAGTGATGCTATCTGTCCTTAAATATGAACTAGATCAGTCAATCTATAGATTGAAATAAGGCACAATCTAAGGTAATACTACAACTAGTCCTGAGCCAATAACGTCAAACAACACTTGAAAAGATACTGAATGGCACTGAAGTAAGCTATATAATCAAACTGAACACTCACTGGTACCTCATGAAATGATACGGGTAATCATACTAGTACAATAAGATAGATGATCAGATGAAATAAAATAAGCAACACATATATAAATTTCTGACAATGGTGAATGAGGAAAATAATACTAACAAATATCATCTCAGAAAATTTTTATAGCATAAATACATCACAAATAAAATTATTTATCACAAAATTCATGTTTAACTAAAGGAGGAAAGAACACCACCTGAACTCGATCTCAAGTCCAAGCACTGAAATCATAAGGTCCCGATAAATCTATATGGTTCATTTCAATAGAAATTGTTAGAATTTTTAAAAGATGTTTTACTTGGGAGTTTTAAGGAGTCTTAATCTTGATTAATTAGAATGAGGGTTAGAAATATGATCCTCTGGGGCTACTAAAGTTAGTAGGTTTAGTTTAAACTAATTTCTAATTTTTATTAGATTTTTAATAGACTTTAAACCATTAAAATACTTAACCGGTCTAAATTTACAATTAAGGAATATGGTTTTAAAGTGGGTGGTTTGAGTTAATTTATGTTGATGTTAGTATAAAATTTTTATCATAGAAAGTAGAAGTATTGTAGACTAATATTTATATTTTTCTCCATTTTTGATATTGTTAACTAATTTTTTTTTAATATGCATTCTTCTTTCTTTCTTTCTTTTCTTTCTTCTTTTCTTTCTTTTTTTTCTCCTTTTTTTTTCCCTCTGGGCTCCCTGTGCAGCCCGCCCGGCCAAGCTCGGGCCAGGCCGGGTCTGGTCCGGCTATTAAATTTCTTTCTTTCTTTTTTATTTTTTTGTATAGCCAGGCCAGGCTTGGTTCGGCTGGACTGGAATTGCAGCGAATTTTTTTTGTTTATTTATTTTATTTTGAAATTTTTTCTGTAAAAAATCTGAAAAAATATGTAATTTAAAATATGGGTTGGTATATCTTCACATGTATTTTTTTGTGTTGGATTTGTGGTTGGGTTTTGATATATAAAAATATTCATGGAGATCATGGTGTAGGCATGATTTTTTAATAAACTATTTATAAAAAATAAATTTTGAGAAGATAGATTACTTACTTGGATTGATCTCCCCTATCACGTTCCTCAATCTCTGCACTTCTAGATCATTTTTGTTCATGCTCGGCTTGAGGGGAAAAGAAAGTAGGAGGTGGGAAGAGTTGAGTCGTGGTTTTTCTCTCGAGGTAGAAAAAGAAGTAGTTTAGGCTTTTTATACATTATTAGGGATTTTAAAATCAAAATTTCAGTTAGATTCAAACTGCTTGACTTAGTAGTTTAGGATGAATTTAATTAAGATTATGATTTTTAAAAATAATATTTGAATTTGGGTTAGTTAGGATAGATATGATTATTGTTAGAATTTAGATTAGGATTAGTTAAGATTTATGAAAAGATTTGATACGATATAGGATTTGGATTAGGTTTTGGATTAATGGGTAAGGATCTCAATGGTAATGAGTTATGGGCTAGGAAAAGGAAAAGATAAGAATAAGAATAATAATAATAATAATAATAATAATGAATACTAATAATCAAAAAGAGATTGTAGTAATAATCATAATAAAATTATCATTATAAATATCATCTAATAATAATTGGTAAAAATACTACCATTAATAATAATGACTAAAACAATAGAATAACAATAAGAATAATAATAATATCAATATTAACAATAATAACAACTACAATAATAATAATAATAGTAACATAGTAATGGGAAAAATACTAGCTAGTAATTAAAACATAATACTTAATAATGCTAAATATATATGGCCAAAATACCATTTACTATCTTAAAATAATTTTACTATAAATCGAGTTAATAAATAATAATAAAATAATTAGTAAAATAAAATAAATACTTTAGAAAAAATAGAGTATTTTAGACTAGAGATATTACATTCTACTCACCTTATCAAAATTTCGTCCTTATAATTTCGATAAAGCAGGTAATGATAGCAAATCAAGATCAAGGGAGAAGATAAATTTTCATGCCACTTCTCACTGTATCATAGGTCCATCACGCTTTCGCTGTGCGATGTGATCTCTGTTACCGACTTTAGAATGAAGTGATCAATTCTAAGAGACAAAATCAGGAAGTGAAATCAGGAAGAAGAATAAGAATCAAGATGGAGCCAAGATTACTCTAGAAGAAGAGTTGAAATTAGGGATATCAAAAGATTCAAGAGATGATTCCAAAAGGTAGGATGATCAATTCTCAAGTGGACTCAATATCATCATGTGAATAGTATATGTTTATTGCAGTTTAAATATAACTGTCTCAGGTTACAGGTATGAAATAAGTTCACTTTTTATGTCGAACCTGGCTCTGATACCAAGAAAACCCTGTCACGCCCCGCTTCCCAAAAATACATGAAAACAGAGTCGAGACGAGAGTCGGCGACGTATATACGTGAGAAAAATATCCCACCCATATACGCTAAGCCTAAAGTAGCCTTAACAAGCTATAAAATCTACTATAATGAATCAATATCACTGCAATTGACATATAAATATCAAACACAATGATAGCAGATGAATATAGAAAGAAATGAAAACTAGATGCGATATAGATAGAATTAGGAAATAATATGAACAAAAGAGCAGGAATACCGATAATCAAGGAGAGAGGGACCCCATCTCCTTGTAACGCATGTAGTCCTCTCTAAATACCTGATCAGCAATAAATAGTCACAGATCTGGATATGCAAATCCAGGGAGTCAGAACTCCTAGTGAATATATAAGAATAAACTGAAAAGTGCATGTACATATAACATGTGAGCGGATTAAAGAATATATATATATATATATATATATATATATATATATATATATATATATATATATATATATATATATATATATATATACTGGAATAAGAAATGGCATGAATAAAATAAATAAACAGTAATATGGATAGCACACAATAGAGATATGTCCAGTCAGGTATTCAATCAGGTGTCTATCATAATCTATATATCAAGCGGGTATAGTTAGTCAGTCTAGAGTCAGATGTCTAATCAGGTCAGGTGTAACATCAGGTGTCCAACATACATACATGTATCATGCAAAGACAATCAGTTATAGTATATTATTATTTATTATGTCAGCGAACACCAATTGCCACCTGTAATAGACGTATCCCATACTACGCCTACTACACGTGTCAATCAGGGTCTTATGTTATTGAAACTGATCAGTTGGAGATATTATCCATGCTTTAGGTAGGTCCCGTACATACTCGGCACCATAGCCCAGACTCCTAGCGCTGAATCAGGCCCAACCGCAAGGTAGTCAATGACATGTATAATATGTATAACAGAAACAAGAATAGGACGGGGTGTCAGTCACCCCCGAGAACCCTATAGTGGAACCCTCTTTCGGTTGCGCAACCTATATCCTAGGTCCACCCAAAACATAAATGCTGTCTCCTCCATCAATCACCTCAATCCCAGTGTAAGTTGTTTAATGTAGATTATCAAGATTATTTAATGTACATGCTAATTAGACCACTGGGATAACTCGGTAGGTAACAACATCAACATGTGCAATTAGGATTCCAGTATACAGGATATATAATGTCAGTGAACAGGATACCAATATAACAGGACATGTAACAAGTATAATATGAGGGTGTTGTTACCGTATACAATATTTTTTCAGCAATTATGGTAACATAGACAATATAGTTATCAGGTAAATGTCATGTATAATCAGTCAAGTTCTTTAGGTAAATCATGATATTCAGAATAAATGATGACCTGCTGGTATGAATAGAATAATATGTGGAAAATATTTAATCAACTCAGATCCTCAAAGTCATCGATATATCCAAGTCCTAATATATAAATACATACTCATCTATATCCAGCCAGTATCACTATCCAATCTTAATTAAGACCATCATACACTCTCACTTCCATTAAGTTCAAACACAAGATTCAAAAATCTAAGTAACTAGTCAATTATGTATATACATGCTACCAGGTCAGCTAAACCCAATCTACGTTTACTCCTCAAGCAATATGGAATTTAAGATGCCTCTACGTCTGATAATCAATATCAACAAGACATCAATACTCAAACAGTATAATCAGGGATAAAATAGGGAATATCCACAACTATAGATCTAACTATATCAATCTCATCAGAACACCAATCAAAATCCTCTGAAATGAACACTAATCCTCATGTCAATCAATTCTAACTCTAACTAAGTCCATATCAGTCCAAGTGTTAGAAGATCAATCTTTTAATAAGGTAACTTCATATATAATACACTCTCAGAATACAATGAATCCTCATCTAACTTATCAAGTACATGAATATCAAGTCTGATAAGTACTCCACATAAAATATGAATCTTTAATCACAATCATGAGCCAATCAACCTCAAGATCAATCAATTTATATTCTAAGATTTATCACAACTAAATCTTAATCTGAAACGGTTAGACATGAAATGACATAAGTCCCATATCACAATACTAAGATCCAATCATATACATATGATGATCAATATCAATAAGGTAACATCAAGAAGTACCAAGTACTCCAAATACCACTAAATATATAAGAAACTAATCCCTAATAATCTAGCCCTCATCGACTCACCGATCAATCAACATGTAACTATTTTGCAAGTTTCAATCCACCGAATAATTGTCCGATAAATACTACATCATGAGTGATGCTATCTGTCCTCAAATATGAACTAGATCAGTCAAACTATAGATCGAAACAAGTCACAGTCTAAGGTAATACTACAACTAGTCCTGAGCCAATAACGTCGAACAACTAACACATGTAAAGATACTGAATGACACTCAAGTAAGCTATATAATCAAAGTGAACACTCAGTGGTATCTTATGAAATGATACGAGTAATCATACTGGTACAATAAGACAGATGGTCACATGAAATAAAACAAGCAACACATATATATATTTCTGACAATGGTGAATGAGGAAAATAGTGCTCACCAATATCATTTCAGAAAATTTTAGTAGCATAAATACATAACAAAATAAATTATTTATCACAAAATTCTTGTTTAACTGAAGGAGAAAAAGAACACTTACCTGAACTCGATCTCTAGTCCAAAGCACTGAAATCATAAGGCCCCGATAAATCTACAAGGTTCATTTCAATAGAAATTGTTAGAATTTTTAAAAGGATGTTTTACTTGAGAGTTTTAAGGAGTTTTAATCTTGATTAATTAGTTTGGGGGTTAGGAATATAATCCTCTGGGTCAAATAAAGTTAATAGGTTTAGTTAAATCAATTTCTAATTTTTAATAGACTTTAAACTATTAAAATACTTAACGGGTCTAAATTTACCATTAAGTAATATGTTTTAAAGTGGGTGGTTTGAGTTAATTTATGTTGATATTAGTCTAAAATTTTTTTCATAGAAAGTAGAAGTATTGTAGACTATTATTTATATTTTCTCCATTTTTTTGATATTTTTAACTAATTTTTTTTCAAATATGCATTCTTCTTTCTTTCTTTTCTTTCTTCTTTTCTTTCTTTTTTTCCTTTCTTTTTCCTCTGGGCTCCCTGTGCAGCCCAGCCCGGCTAGGCTCGGGCCAGGCCGGGTCTGGTCTGGCTGTTAAATTTCTTTCTTTCTTTTTTCTTTTATATAGCACAGGGCCTGGCCCTGTGCTGCCTGGCCCAGGCCCGGCCAGGGCCTGCCCAGGCCAGGCAGGCCTTCCCAGGCGTGGCCCGGGTTCGGCCAGGCCCTGCCCAGGCCAGGTCTGGTTCGGCTGGCCTGGAATTGCAGCGAATTTTGTTTGTTTATTTATTTTTTGAAATCTTTTGCTGTAAAAATTTCGGGAAAATGTGTAATTTAAAATATGGGTTGGTACATTTTCACATGTATTTTTTTGTGTTGGATTTAATGTTGGGTTTTGATTTATAAAAATATTCATAAAGATCATGGTGTATGAATAATTTTTTAATATACTATTTATATCAAATAAATTTTGAGAAAATAATTTACTTACTTGGATTTGATCTCCCCTATCATGTTCCTCAATCTCTACACTTCAAGACCCTTTTTGTTCATGCTCCGCTTGAGGAGAAAAGAAAGGAGCTGGGAGAGTTGGGTTATGATTTTTCTTTGGAGGTAGAAAAAGAAGTAGTTTAGGCTTTTTAAAAATTATTAGGGATTTTAGAATCAGAATTTCAGTTAGATTCAAACTGTTTGACTTAGTAGTTTAGGATGACATTTAATTAAGATTATGATTTTTGAAAATAAGATTCGGATTTGGGTAAGTTAGGATAGATATGATTATTGTTAGGATTTAGATTAGGATTAGTTAAGATTTATGAAAAGATTTAATACGATAGGATTTGGATTAGGATTAAGATTGAGTTTTGGGTTAATGGGTGAGGATCTCAAGGAAAAGATATGAATAATAACAACAATAATAATAATAAATACTAATAATCAAAAAGAGATAGAAGTAATAATCATAATAAAATTATCAACATTAAAAATATCATCTAATAATACTTGGTAAAAACACTACCATTAATAATAATGACTAAAACAATACAATAAGAATAAGAATAATAATAATATCAATATTAACAATAATAGCAATTATAATAATAATAATAGTAACATAGTAATGGGAAAAATACTAGCTAGTAATTAAAATAATAATACTTAATAATGCTAAATATATAAGGCGAAAATACCATTTACTATCTTAAAATAATTTATACTATAAATCAAGTTAATAAATAATAATAAAATAATCAGTAAAATAAAATAAATACTTTAGAAAATACAGTATTTTAGACGAGGGATATTACAATCGAGCTTCTCTGACCAGTCACGCCGTGAGATGTTAACCGTTTTCTCCGAGATGCGCTTCAGTTCTCCATTGGAAACTTCCACTTGGTTACTTGTTTGTGGGTGGTATGGTGTGGCCATATGGCGCTTTACTTCATATTTATGTAAAAGCGTCTTGAATTGGTGATTGCAAAAGTGCTTCCACCATCACTAATGATCGCCCTTGGTGTTCCAAACCGTACAAAGATGTTCTTTTAGGAATTTTATCACTGCATGTGCATAATTGGACGGTAAAGCAACGACTTCTACCCATTTTAAAACATAATCTACTTGCACTAGGATATACTGATTGCGGAACGAGGATGGAAAGGGGCCGATGAAATCTATACCCCACACATCAAACAACTCAACTTCAAGGATGTTGTTGAGAGGCATTTCGTTACGCTTAGAAATATTTTTCATCCTTTGACATGCATTACGTGCTTTGACGTGAGCATAAGCATCCTTAAATAGCGTAGGCCAATAAAATCCTGATTGTAATACCTTTGTTGCTATCTTGGTTGCACCAAAAAGACCTCCCGCTTCTCTAGCATGGCAATGGTGCAGAATAATTTCCATTTTGTTCTCGGGTACACACCTTCACACAATTTGATTCGCATAATATTTGTGGAGAATAGGATCATCCAACTGGTAGTATTTAACATCTGCTAGAAACTCTTTCTTGCCTTGGAACGAAAGATTAGTATACAAAATACCACATGCTAAGAAATTTGCGAAGGGAGCATACCAAGGTGGTGAATTGGCAATGATACTTAACAAATATTCATCACGAAAAGCATTATCAATGGGAAATTCGTTGGAGTCCTCCTCTTCTTGCTCAATACGGGAAAGATGGTCTGCCACAAGTTTTTCCACCCCCTTCTTGTCTCGAATTTCTAAATCAAACTCTTAGAGAAGCAAGACCCATCTTATCAATCTTGGTTTGGCCTCTTTCTTTGCAAGCAAATACTTCAGGGCAGAATGATCTGTAAATACAACAACTTTGGATCCAATCAGATAAGAACAGAATTTATCAAAAGTAAATACTACAGCAAGCAATTCTTTCTCCGTTGTTGTGTAATTCTGTTGTGCTTTATTTAATGTCTTGCTTGTGTAGTACGCTAGTTGACAAATCTTATTCCATCTTTGTCCCGATACAACTCCTAGTGCGTAATCACTAGCATCGCACATTACTTTGAAGGGTAGACTCCAATCTAGTACCACTATGATTGGTGTAGTGATCAACTTCTCCTTCAATAACTCGAACGCCTGCAAACAATCATTAAAAAAGTTAAATGGTGAACCTTTCTTTAATAAATATCACAAAAGTTTTGCAACTTTAGAGAAGTCCCTGATAAATCATTGATAAAATCTTGCATGCCATAGGAAGCTTCTCATGCCTCTCACATTTGTTGGAGGTGGTAACTTTTCATTGGTTTCAATCTTTGCATGGTCGACCTCAATTCCTTTTTTCAGATATAGGATGTCCAAGCACAATTCCTTCCTTCACCATAAAATAACATTTCGCCTAGTTGAGGACCAAATTTGTATCTTAACATCTCTGCAAAATTAGATTTAAGTTATGTAGATATGTATCAAAAGAAGGGCAAAAACTGAAAAATCATCCATGAATACTTCTATAATTTGCTCAATGATATCATGAAAGATAGCCATCATGCACCTTTGAAATGTAGATGGTGCATTGCATAAACCAAAAAGCATTCTCCTAGAGGCGAATGTACCATAAGGAAGGGTGAAAGTTGCCTTTTTTTGGTCTTCAGGTGCTATGGTAATTTGGTTGTATCCTGAATACCCATCTAGAAAAAATAATATGCATGGCCTGAAAATCACCTAGAGGGGGGGTGAATAGGTGATAATGCTAATCAATGCACAATTTAAAAATATGATGCAACAATCGCCCAAAATAAGACTAAGAGCCGAATACCCCGTAAAGGGTTCTGAACTCCTTCCTCCTGATTCCTCTTGAAATGAGTTAGAGGTGCACAATGCAACCTTATTGTATGGGACTATGATTGACAAGATGAATGAAAACAAATGAATCTTGCAATGAAGATAGAGAGCAAGTAATAAGAGCAATGAAAGTAAAGCAAGAATCAAGTGTAAGTAAACCAAACGCAAACACCGAGAATTGTTATCGAGGTTCGAGCACCCAGCTCTACTTCCCCGCCTTCCCCAGAAGGATTCCAACCACTTCCACGATCACAAAGATGTTACAAATTCACCGGAGTACCCAACTCCACAATCTCAAGTACAAGCAATCTCTTAGTAGTCAAAAGACCACAAACTCTCTCTTGCAAAAATTCTCTTCCCTTACAAAGGTCCTTAGAGAACAATGAGTAGGAATGAAGCTCTTGTGTGCAAGGAGAAAAGAAAAAGAAATCAGAGAGTTCTTGAAAACACTTCAGAAAATGAGAGAGAATTTCAGCACAAAAATCAAGAAACAAAGCTCTTTTGAATGCCTTAAACTTTTGAAACTTTTGCAAATTTTTCTTGTGATTAATTGGTAAATGAACTTCTCCCCAAACACCCCTATTTATAGGAGAGGGCTAGGGTTTAGAGATAAAACATATTTAAGGCTAATCAGAAAGTATTAAAACCAAAGCATGTCATTTAAACACACTTAAGTGAGAAAAGGACAAAAAATAAACCAGCTTAGGAAATAGCCGTTACTATTCAAACGGCTACCTCGGTCGACCGGCCCGGTCGACCGCTAGTTCAAAAAAATAGCCGTTGCAGGCTAACGGTCGACCGTCGGTCGACCCAAAAATACAGAGAGCAGAAGTCTTTCAGTCAGGCATGTCTCGGTCGACCGTCCGGGTCGACCGTGAAACGTGCACACTGATACGCACTTCCGCCAGAACTCCGGTCGACTTGGTCGGCCGACCGGCTTGACCTGACATTGGGTCGGTCGACCCTGGCGGTCGACCGGCTCAGGGTCGACTGGCTCAGGTCAAAAGCCAAAACAAAAACGGAATTTTGAGGAGAAATCTATTTTTAACAAAATAGTTTTGAATAGGGATATATATAATGGATAAAAATGAGTTTGTAGGCTGAAGATTGTATACAAACTATTTTTGTACATATTATAGGAAATATGTTTAGAAACAAGATGTGCGCAAAAACGTGTGTGATAGAGCTTCAAAACCTATTCACTATTCTTTAACAAAACTCTAAACTAAAAACAAATCTAATAAATTATCTTGAGCAATCTTGAAGTCTTGAGCCATGCAATGCCTTACTAGAGCCTTCTCTTCTATGTTCCTTCCTTGATGTGCAAAACGCCTTCTTTGCTTCATGAACCTAGAAGTTCTTGCAATAGCTAAGCAATGGCCTTCAAATATGGTACTAACCTGAAACTAATCTTAAACAAACTAATTAGTACCAAATAGCTCTTATTTGTTTTGTTATCATCAAAACTCTAAACAAATGGAGAGTGTAACCTTTTGGGCCAACAATCTCCCCCTTTTTGATGATGACAAAACAAATAGGCTATAAACAAAAAAATAGGGGAGGAGAAAGCTCCCCCTCAAATTATGCTATATTAAACAAAGAAAAAAATAATGTAATTTGTAATTTGCAAGTAAACATCATGAAACCAAAAACCATGAGAATATAAAACACTTGCAAAACACTTAAACACAAATTACAAGAATTCATGAAAACACATCAAAAACTAAAAACATATATAAGCTCATATGGAACCAAAACCATATAAACTCATATTTTTATCATAAAAACTCATTCTCCCCCTTTTTGTCATACATCAAAAAGGGTTATGAAAACATTTTTATTCAATAACACAAACATTAAGTTCACCACAAATGAATGAAAATCTAGCAAAATCAAGTGGTTTAGTGAAAATATCGGCAAGTTGCAAATTCGTAGAAACATAATCAATATCTATATCTCCTTTCTCAAAATGATCTCTAAGAAAGTGATATCTAATCTCAATGTGCTTGGTCTTACTATGTTGATTTGCATTCTTTGTCATATGTATAGTACTAGTATTATCACAAAATATTTTTATATGGTTATAATGCAAATCATAATCAAGGAGTGTATGTTTCATCCAAAGGACTTGTGCACAACAAGCCCCCGCGGCAACATACTCCGCCTCGGCGGTTGAGAGAGTTACGGAATTTTGTTTCCTAGAGGACCATGAAACAAGACAATTACCAAGAAATTGACATGTCCCACTAGTACTCTTTCTATCTACTTTACAACTCGCATAGTCGGCATCCGAATAACTCGTCATTGAGAAATCTCCGATTTTCGGATACCATAGACCCATTCCAATCGTTCCCTTAATATAACGAATAATGCGTTTTACCGCAATAAGATGAGACTCTTTGGGACACGATTGAAATCTAGCACAAAGACACACACTAAACATGATATCCGGCCTACTTGCCGTCAAATACAAAAGACTACCTATCATGCTTCTATACAATTTAATATCAACATTTTTACCTTGGTCATCCTTATCAAGCTTGGTGATAGTTGCCATGGGAGTGTTGCAAACCTTTGACTCTTCAAGTCCAAACCTCTTTACGAGTTCCTTTGCGTATTTGGCTTGACATATGAAGTTCCCATCTTGCAATTGCTTGATTTGGAGTCCAAGAAAGAAATTAAGCTCACCCATGGAGGACATTTCAAACTCACATTGCATAACCTTTTCAAATTCCTTACATAAAAACTCATTAGTAGAACCAAAAATTATATCATCAACATAAATTTGCACAATTAAAATGTCATTATCAACATGCTTAGTGAATAGTGTTGTATCTACTTTGCCTTTAATAAAATCATTTGAAATGAGAAAACTAGAAAGCCTTTCATACCAAGCTCTTGGAGCTTGTTTCAATCCATACAAAGCTTTATCAAGTTTAAAAACAAAATCGGGATGAACATGATCAACAAAACCGGGAGGTTGAGCAACATAAACTTCTTCATTTATAAAACCATTCAAAAATGCACTTTTCACATCCATTTGAAAAAGTTTAAAATTTTTGAAAGATGCAAAAGCTAGTGTCATCCGTATGGCTTCAAGCCGTGCTACGGGTGCAAAGGTCTCCTCAAAGTCAATTCCCTCAACTTGAGTGTAACCTTGAGCCACTAACCTAGCTTTATTCCTAATCACATTTCCGAACTCATCCATCTTATTCCTAAAGATCCACTTAGTACCAATTATTGGTCTATCGTGGGGCCTAGGAACAAGGTGCCAAACTTGGTTGCGCTCAAATGTATTGAGTTCCTCTTGCATGGCTAGCAACCAATATGAGTCCGCCTCAGCTTTGAGGATGCTTTTGGGTTCAAAATGAGAAATTAAAGCAAAGTTACCACATAGGTCATGGAGTTTGGAGCGAGTTGTTACCCTTTTAGATGCATCACCTAAGATGAGCTCCTTGGGAGGATTTGTGACATATCTCCAAGTTTTAGGAAGCGGTTGAGAGCTTTCCTCTTTATCCTCTTGAACGTCACCAATTGGTTCTTGCTTATCATCTTGAGCGGGTGAGTCCTTCAAGGATAGTCTCTCCATGTCTTCACCTAATGGGTCAATCTCTACAACATTCTCAACAACCACATTAGATTCTTCAAATTTAACATGCATGGATTCTTCAATGGTAAGTGAAGATCTATTGAATACTCTATAAGCTTTACTAGTTGTAGAATATCCAACAAAGATTGCTTCATAAGCCTTAGCATCAAATTTACCCAAGTTATCTTTAGTGTTCAAAACAAAACACTTGCAACCAAAAACTTTGAAATATGCAACATTAGGTTTTCTAGAATGATACATTTCAAAAGATGTTTTGGAAGAATTTTTGCATAAATAAATATGATTTGATATATAGCATGTGATGTTTACGGCCTCGGCCCATAGATATTGAGGGAGGTCATACTCACTTATTATTGTCCTAGCCATCTCTTGAAGTGTTCTATTCTTCCTTTCTACAACTCCATTTTGTTGAGGAGTTCTAGGACAAGACATTTCATGCTTAATTCCCTTTTCATCACAATAAGTCATGAAGAGTTGGTTAACAAACTCACCACCTCTATCACTCCTTATTCTCAAAATCGAAAAACCCTTTTCTTTTTCAACTCTTTTTCGAAAAATCTTAAAATGAGAAAAAGTTTGATCCTTGTGTTCCAAGAAGAAAACCCAAGTGAAACGGGAAAAATCATCAACTAAAACAAATGCAAATCTTCTACCATTTAAGCTCTTAGTTTTAGTAGGTCCAAAAAGATCCATATGAATTAATTCTAAAGGCCTAGTTGACATGATATCCTTGATTGGTTTGAAGGAAGACTTGGTTTGTTTCCCAAGTTGGCACGCACCACAGATGCGGTCTTTCTCAAACTTCAAGTAAGGAATACCCTTCACCAATTCCTTTGAATTAATCCTAGAAAGATGGTCAAAAGATGCATGTCCTAATCTTCTATGCCAAAGCCAAGAATTTTCATCAAAAGCATTTAAGCATTTAGTAGAACATTCCACATTAAGCATGTCAATGATATAAACATTATCATCATGAAAACCGGTGAGAATACAATCATTGGTTTTAACATCAAAGATTTTGCAAGAAGAATCATCAAAAACAACCTTTAAGTCCACGGTCACAAAATTGACTAATGCTAAGCAAATTATGCTTCAAACCATCAACAGTACAACATTTTCTATAATGGGAGATGCACCAATTTGAATGTTACCTATACCGATGATAGTGCCTTTGGAGTCACCCCGAAGGTGACGGAGCCACCTTCCACGTACCTTGATAGGGTTGTAAAGTTATTGATGTCCAACGTCATGTGTCTTGAACAACACTATCAAAGTACCACCGCTCCCTACGTCTTGGAGCCTTGGTGTGTACCTACATCAAATAATTTAGGACTTGATTTTGGTACCCACATTTTCTTGGGTCCTAAAGAGTTAGTTTCATTAACCCAAACAAGATTATTGGTTCTATTTACTTGGTCATAACAAAATTTAGCCAAATGTCCATTCTTACCACAATATGTGCATCTATACACTCTACCATATTTAAAAGCATAGTGAGTGTGTGATTTGTGAGCATGAGAATTGTGAGCATGAAAAGATTTAGCATGAAAAGTGTTATGTGTAGTGTGAGCATGAGGAATCTTAACATGTGAATCTTTAGCATGAGAGGTGTGCTTTTTAGAAAATATTTCTTCAAGTTTCTTAGTGTTAAAAGCACAATCCTTTAAAGTCTTTTCAAAATCAACAATTCTAATTTTTAAAGAAGAAATTTCTTTTTCATCAATCTTAGGAAATTTTGCTTTACAAGCAACTTTATAAGCACTAAATTCATTTTGGGTAGAAATGAGATTTGAAGAAATTTCATCTTTTTCTTTAGAAATAATAGCAAGTTGATTTTTGAGAAAAGCAACTTCATTTTCCAATTTAGAGCATTCAATCTTTTTATTATCATAGGTTTCTGAAAGTTCAACAAAGGCATGAACAAGAACTTCTTTGCTTAATTCATCATCTTCATCATCAAGAGGTTGAGGGGTTACCTTTGGTGTGTTTGCCATGAAACACATATTTGCTATATCCGCCTCTTCCTCGGACTCGCTTTTTGAATCCCAAGTTGCCTTGTACGCTTTCTTTTCTTCCGGTTTCTTTGGCTTGAAGGAGGAGGTCATCTTCTTTTTGAACTCCAGGCAATCGGCCATGATATGTCCGGGTTTTCGACAATTGTAGCATATAATTCTTCTCTCCTCTTTGCCTTCAAATTTCCTTCGAAAGTTGAGCTTGTTCCTCCGGTACATTCTCTTCACATTGCGAACAAGTAGTGATAGCTCCTCATCTTCTTCTTCATCTTCTTCATCGTCTTCAAGAGTGGATGAAGACTTGAAGGCTATGGATTTCTTCTTTAGTGGAGCGGCCTCTTCTCTTGCTTTCTTTTTCATCTCATGGGTTTTTAAGTTCCCAATGAGACTAATGAGGTCCATCTCATCCTTGTCGTTCAATTCTTTCAAGGTGGTGGCCTTGATCTCCCATGATGTAGGAAGAGCCTGAATCACTTTCCGCACCTTTTGATCATTGGAAATATCATCACCTAAAGAAGAAAGAGCATTGGTGATTTTAGTAAACCTTGAAATCATGCAATCAATGGATTCTTCATCAATCATTTTAAAGGATTCATATTGGGACCTTAAGAGATCTATCTTAGCTCTCTTAACTTGTGAAGTCCCCTCGTGTGTGACCAATAAATGTTGCCAAATCTCATAGGCGGATTGGCAATGAATTACCCGTGTAAGGTCATCCTCATTCAAGGCGGTTAATAGGGAGTTTTGGGCCTTAGAGTTAGCCTCATATTCTCTAAAGGTAAAGTCGGTCCATGTGCTTTCATCACTATTGGGTGCAACATAGGGTTTGGTCAAGGATTTAGCTACTAAGCTACCTAATGATTGTAAAAAGATAGTCATCCTAACCTTTCAAATAGGGAAATTTAGTCCATCAAATTTAGGAGGGGTTTTGATGTTATCGGCCATGTTTACTAGTGAACGAATGATGGAATGAAAATGTTGATTAGCAAATTTTAAGGATCTCTCTAAGGATGTTAAGCCAAACCTAGAGTCCAAGCTCTAATACCAATTGAAAATCACCTAGAGGGGGGTGAATAGGTGATAATACTAATCAATGCACAATTTAAAAATATGATGCAACAATCGCCCAAAACAAGACTAAGAGCCGAATACCCCGTAAAGGGTTCTGAACTCCTTCCTCCTGATTCCTCTTGAAATGAGTTAGAGGTGCACAATGCAACCTTGTTGTATGGGACTATGATTGACAAGATGAATGAAAACAAATGAATCTTGCAATGAAGATAGAGAGCAAGTAATAAGAACGATGAAAGTAAAGCAAGAATCAAGTGCAAGTAAACCAAACGCAAACACCGAGAATTGTTATCGAGGTTCGAGCACCCAGCTCTACTTCCCCGCCTTCCCCAGAAGGATTCCAACCACTTCCACTATCACAAAGATGTTACAAATTCACCAGAGTACCCAACTCCACAATCTCAAGTACAAGCAATCTCTTAGTAGTCAAAAGACCATAAACTCTCTCTTGCAAAAATTCTCTTCCCTTACAAAGGTCCTTAGAGAACAATGAGTAGGAATGAAGCTCTTGTGTGCAAGGAGAAAAGAAAAAGAAATCAGAGAGTTCTTGAAAACACTTCAGAAAATGAGAGAGAATTTCAGCACAAAAACCAAGAAACAAAGCTCTTTTGAATGCCTTAAACTTTTGAAACTTTTGCAAATTTTTCTTGTGATTAATTGGTAAATGAACTTCTCCCCAAACACCCCTATTTATAGGAGAGGTCTAGGGTTTAGAGATAAAACATATTTAAGGCTAATCAGAAAGTATTAAAACTAAAGCATGTCATTTAAACACACTTAAGTGAGAAAAGGACAAAAAATAAACCAGCTTAGGAAATAGCCGTTACTGTTCAAACTGCTACCTCGGTCGACCGGCCCGGTCGACCGCTAGTTCAAAAAAATAGCCGTTGCAGGCTAACGGTCGACCGCCCGGTCGACCCAAAAATACAGAGAGCAGAAGTCTTTCAGTCAGGCATGTCTTGGTCGACTGTCCAGGTCGACCGTGAAACGTGCACACGGACACGCACTGCCGCCAGAACTTCGGTCGACTGGGTCGGCCGACCGGCTTGACCTGACATTGGGTCGGTCGACCCTGGCGGTCGGCCGGCTCAGGTCAAAAGCCAAAACAAAAACGGAATTTTGAGGAGAAATCTATTTTTAATAAAATATTTTGAATAGGGATATATATAACGGATAAAAATGAGTTTGTAGGCTGAAGATTGTATACAAACTATTTTTGTACATATTATAGGAAATATGTTTGGAAACAAGATGTGCGCAAAAACGTGTGTGATAGAGCTTCAAAACCTATTCACTATTCTTTAACAAAACTCTAAACTAAAAACAAATCTAATAAATTATCTTGAGCAATCTTGAAGTCTTGAGCCATGCAATGCCTTACTAGAGCCTTCTCTTCTATGTTCCTTCCTTGATGTGCAAAACGCCTTCTTTGCTTCATGAACCTAGAAGTTCTTGCAATAGCTAAGCAATGGCCTCCAAATATGATACTAACCTGAAACTAATCTTAAACAAACTAATTAGTACCAAATTGCTCTTATTTGTTTTGTTATCATCAAAACTCTAAACAAATGGAGAGTGTAACCTTTTGGGCCAACATGGCCCACAAGTCTCTAACATTTTGTCAATGAAAGGTAATGAAAAATGATCCTTAAGGGTTGCAGTATTAAGTTTCCTATAGTCCATACATACTCTCCACCTTGCGATTGTCCTAGTTGGTATTAGCTCATTATTATCATCTTTAACCACTATGATGCCTACTTTCTTTGAAACTACTTGAACAGAACTGACCCAATTACTATCAGAAATAGGATAGATCATACCTGGATCAATAAGTTTCAACACTTCTTTTCTTACCACATCCTTCATGCTAGTTTCAAGCGGCGTTGAGGCTGAATCGAAGTTTTATAGTTCTCCTCCATCAAGATCATGTGCATACACAATGAAGGGCGTATACCTTTTATATCCGCAATTGTCCAACTAATCGCTATTTTATGATCTCATAGCACACGCAAGAGTTTCTCTTCTCATCACTTGTCAAAGAAGAAGAAACAATTACTGGTAGTGTAGAATTCTCACCTAAAAATGCATACCTTAGATGTTGCGGTAACTCCTTAAGCTCTAATATTGGTGCCTGCAGAATGGATGGTGGAGCTGGTGAGGTACTTACTCCAAGCTCTTCAATCTGTTGCCTTCTATACTTAGGCAATGATGATGTTGCTTCCAAGTAGTTCGCACACTCTTTTCTTTCAAAATCATCCTCATTGATGGTTGCTGAATGAATGAGGCCTCAAGTGGTAGCGTTGGGGTCTCATTCTCAAATACTTCAGTTGTTACCATCTCAATTTTGTCAATATAATGGCATTCATTGTGGTTGGAGGGATATTTCATCACCTCAACGACATTGAATGTGACTTCTTCATCCTGCACACGAAGAGTTAATTTTTCTTGTTGCATATCTATTAATGTTTGTCCGTTGCAAGAAATGGACGTCCCAAAATGAGAGGTACTTCCCTATCCTCCTCCATGTCAAGCACGATACAGTCAGCAGGGAAGTAGAGATTTTCCACCTTTACTAACACATCTTTAATTATTCCTCTCGGGTATTTGATGGACCTGTCTGCCAACTTAAGTGATACACTAGTTGGTTTTGGTTCTCCTAGCCCTAGGGTCCTGAACACAGAAAGAGGCATCAAGTTAATACTGGCACCAAGATCACATAAGGCTTTTTCAAAATAAGAATTTCCTATGGTGCAAGGTATAATGAAACTTACTGGATCCTTAAACTTTGGAGGAAGCTTGTTTAGCAAATAGCATTGCATTCTTCATTCAACATTACTGTTTCATGATCCTCAAGTTTCCTCTTATTTCTTAGGATCTCTATCATAAATTTTGCGTACTTGGGCATCTGTGATGGAGCCTCTACAAAAGGAATGTTAATATGCAGTTTTTTAAACATATTTAGAAATTGAACAAATTGCTTATCTGTAGTCATTTGCTTGTGTTTTTGGGAGAATGGAAGTGGGAGAACATATGGCTTTATAACTGACTTCTCTGTAAAACCTTGTACAGACTGAGAATCTTCCAGAGTTCAGCTACTTAGCCGATATTTTGGCTGGCTGGCCGAACTTTGGCTCTATATATCTCCTGCCTTCTTCTTTTTCTAAATTTTCATCTCTAGTGTTTGTTGGAACAAGATTTTCTTCTTTGGAGACTTGGTCCTGTGCTAGGACTTTTTCACTTATTAATGTGATTGCCTTGATATGTTCTTTGGGATTTACCTCCGTGTTGCTTTGTAATATTCCTTGTGGTCGATTGGACATCAGGCTAAAAATTTGACTCATATGCACCTCTAGATTATGAATTGCAGCTACTTGGTTCTTCAGGTTGGGGTCTGTGGTAGTCATGAATGTTTGTGTGGTGGCGGCGAGTTGTTGCATTATCTCCTCCAGGCTTGATTTCTTCTCTTGTGGTGGTGGCGGCCTAGCTTACTGTTGCTGAAAGTTATTCACCCTTAGAACACTGATGTTGTTGTTACTACCCCATCCTAGATTAGGATGATTTCTCCAAACTGGTGTGTACGTGTTCGAATAGGGGTTATTATTCTTTTGGAAGTTGTTCACGTAGTTTGCTTGCTCATTTGAAGGGAACTCAAGGTTGCCAACTTGCCCTTCATTGGCTGGTTGCCCTGCAGCAAATTCATCATATGGAGGGTTTTGAGTTTGGATAGCACTTACATTGGTTGCATCGAGTTTTTTTGTTAACAATGCAAGTTGTACATGTATTGCGGAGATTGCGTCTATCTCATATACTTCGGCCGCCTTCCTTGGCATTGCTCGATCAGATTGGCAATAGTAGCTATTTGAGGCCATCTCTTCAAGAAGCTCGTATGCCTCATCACGTTCTTTGCCCATGAGTGCTCCTCCCACGGCAGTGTCAATTATCATCTTGGTATTTGGATTCAATCCATTGTAGAAGAATTGGATTTCCAACCAAGCTGGAAGTTCGTGATGTGGGACCTTCCTGATCAATCCTTTGTACCTTTCCTAAGCTTCATAGATGCTTTCAGATTCAAATTAGGTAAAGGTTGTGAGTTCACCTCAGAGTTTTGCCGCTTTAGATTGACAGAAGTACATTGTAAGGAACTTATTTGCCATTCCATCCCATGTTGCTATGGTATTCTTAGGTAAAGAATTGAATCATGTCTTCGCTTTATCCTTCAAAGAAAAGGAAAAAGTTTCAGCTTTATTACCTCCAGAGACACACCATTAATCCTTTGTGTGTCACATATCTTTAAAAAACTAGAGTTGTATTCGTTGGGGTCGTCATGTGGGAATCCCCCGAATTGACATGTGTGTTGCACCATCTGAATTAACCCCGGCTTCAGTTCAAAGTTGTTTGCTTAAATTGTCGGTACAATTATGCATGAATTGGCTTTAGTAAGAGAAGGAACAACGTAATCCCTCAAAGCTTTTCCATTGTTTTATTCCGCCATTGCTTTTTCTCAATCTCGTCTCTCCTTGAGAAAGCATCTAAAGTTTATGTCAATCTCTGGATTAGGTTCTATGCGTTCTGCACTCCTAAAATGTCTCATCTACTAGTAACAGTAAATCTGGAGAAAACTCAACTCCATTCAGAACAGGAGTTCGGCTACCTAGCCAAAAATTCGGCTGCATGGCCGAAATATGTGCTCTGTTGAGGTTGAATTCTCTGTAACCTGTAGAGAAAAATATATTTATATTAGATCTGCAGATAAAATTCAAAGCAGAATAGTAATCGATATTGTTAACATTGAAAATTATACAATTCCCGTTAACGGCGCCAAAAACTTGATGTGCGGATTCGAATGGCAAGTGTACCAATCATTTTCAAGTAATATAATAGTGAGTAGAGTATCGTTTCCTCAAGGATTGTTATTTCAAGTATCAACTTAATTTTTCCTACTTCTATTTGAATAATTAATTTTATTGGAAGATGTTATGATTAAAGTACTACTAAAGAAGTTTGACTTAATTATGAAAAAAATAGGGTAATGATTTCAGTAATTGTAATCAAATAAAATATTATACTTGTGCTAATTTATCTTATTCATGCTAATAATCAGAATTCTCTATCCTAATCAGTACTTTCTCTCGAACAATATCAATTCTATCTTCTAAATCTAAAATTCACAATCTTTTAATCTTGTAGATTGCTAGTCAGAAGATGCATTAGTATGATGAATATTCCTACCTGACTGCACAACTCTTATGTCTCAACATTTCGAGTTATGTTTGTTAATCCTAGAAGATTTTGCTAAGTTATCTCCTCTCAGATTCTAACTTAGCCTTCTGATTAATTGTGCGCACCAATTATAACATAAAACAGAAGATTTAACAACTTTGCATATAAAAGATTAAAATTTTATAAAACAAATAGGAGAATTTGTACAAAATATAATCTTATATCATCAATACAATTCCTACATCATGCCCCCAGCTAAGAAAAATTAGTTCATAACTAAGAAAATAAAACACATCATAATATTGAAAGAGATCATGGAATATAATCAATTAAAAGAAAAGTAAAAGAAAGGTAAGAGAGCCCCAATAAAAATGAAGCCTTAAAGAATTTCCTGCTGAAAGTACTCTGAGAATTAACAGTAGAATTTATTGATTTTCGCTCAAAATAAAAGAGAGAATTAAATTGTTCTTTTACAAGAGGCTTGGCGGCGTTTATATAGAACAGAGAACAGTAGAACCCTAATCGAATAGAAAAACTTAGGTTTCTTAATTTACACGAATTTCTAAAAAAATTCTATCCATAAGCACCGCCATAGTTCGGCCAGCTGGCCGAAAATTCGGCTGGCTGGTCGAACTTCTTACTGCATTGGCGCTCCGCTTTTTGACTCGTGTTGACCTCTGAGTTAGTATTCCCGTTAACTTTTCACGGCTGCTTGGCTGAAATATATGGATGGGTAGCAGAATTCTCAATCCATTTCAGTCCCAGATTTTTGTAAAATTTTTGATTTTGCGTGAAGACTCTGTTGAAATGTCCCAACTCTGCTTTAGATCTCAGGTTCTGCATCTCTTTAGTTCATTTGATATCGCCAATTTACCAATTTTTGCTCTTTTTCTTCTAATTTGCTCTTGACCTAAAATCTACAAATAATACTAACAAAATACTCATGCAGCATTAAATATGGTAAATAATGAGTATAAAAGTGATGTAAAATAGGTATATAAAGCGGATACATCATACCCCAACCCCAGTATTTGAAAATACACCTAGAGGGGGATGTATGTGTGTATTAGCTAATCTAATGCCTAATGATGCGGAATTAAAAACTAATTCTAACACACTATGTGTAACCAAAGAGTGTAGCTGAATTCTCGGTGAAGGGCTCTGGACTAACTCCTCTTAATTCCTCTAAATAAGAGTTGAGGTACTATATGAAGCTCTCTTGGTTTAACAACAAGTATGGACACACACAAACAATACCAAGCATATATATGATATGAACAATATGAAGCAATGCAAGTATAAGAGAGATAGAGTTAGAGATAGTGGATCAAATGCAAACACCAAGATATATTTTGAGGCTCGAACCACTGCTCTATGCCCCCGCCTTCACACAGAAGGATTTCCACTATTTGTCCACACAGGACCTCCAACACAAGGAACATCCACCGAGGAATTTACAACTCAACACTTGGAGTTTACAACTCTTCTCTCCAACACAACCACCTCTACATAAGAGGCAAGGCACAAAGCCAAAATAATAATCACCTCTGCACAAAGAGGGATAGGCACAAAGCAAAACCAAAGAAAATTACAACACTTGGTGATTACAATAGACTACAAACAACTCTTGGTGATCTTAATAGACCACAAACCACTTTTTCGCACAAAAACAAGATCCTATAGATAGGATAGAGATGATAGCTCAAGTGTAAGAAAACAAAGTGTTTGGAATGAAAATAACAAAGAAAACACTTGAAAAATCACAAGATAGATATTGAAATAAAAATAAAAAAACCAAGTCCTCAGATACTCTCTTTTCTTTGATTTTTCTAACACTTTAAAACAAATAAAAGATAAATCTTTTTGGCACAAAAATTCTTTAAAACTTGCTGCTAAAACACTTGTATAAATGAGATTGCTCTTAAAATTCTTGTTGAAAACAGCCCCCAAAACCCCTTCATATAGGGCTTGAAAAAAAATCTAGCCGTTGCAGCTAGGAAAAGGCCAGAATGCCCTTTCGGTCGACCGGCCGGTCAATCGGCCAATGTCATATTTCTGACCGTTGTGCGTCCGGTCGACCGGCAGCACCCGAGAGTTGGGTGCTTTCAGTAGGTCGACCGCGCCGTCGACCGGCCACTTGGCTGGCCTTGTGCACGTCTACGTGCACATCAATCGACTGGTCCAGTCGACCGTCCCCAGCTGAGTCTGGTTGGAATTATAGGATAGAAAAATTGACTTTTTAATTCTAATAAAATCCCATAAAATCACATTTAGTTCCACAAAAATCAGTTCTCATAAATATTTGAAGAACAAATATGTGTGACTAAATTCAACATATATTACAAACTATTTGAACCATTTTTGTGATATTGAATTTAGGCTTTAAACCGAAAACCGTATTTTCTGAAACTTGAATTTTTGAAATGAAAAATTGTTTTCTCCAAAACTTGTATAAATACAAAAACAAGATATTTGAAATGTATTTGAAGCATATTGTGTGTGGATAGCATCCAATACACATGTACATGATATATCTATGTTTTGACATGAAATCCAAAACTGGCTAAACCGAACCAAACATATTGAAACTTGTGTGTGTGTGTGTGTGTGAACTTGAGCATATCAACACTAGTCTATCTTTACACAAGATCTAAACACAACTAAACAAACCGAGTCTTCTTGTCGATCCTCATCTTCAAGACGACTTGATCCAAACACGATCCAAAGAGCTTGACTCCAACCAAGTGCTAGATGCGGTCTTGACGTGCGAACTCTTGAATTTACATGTGTTAGCTCCCAAAAACTCCTTTGTTGAAGCTAATCATCTACTAAGATCTTGATCAAACATCTGAGACTAATTAAATACAAGATCATTAGTACTTTAACTATATGAGTTAATCATCATCAAAACTAGAGTGATGGGCCTTTGGGCCAACAATCTCCCCTTTTGATGATAACAAAACTCATGGAGTTATAATTCATGGATTAAAGATAAGCTTCATAGAAGCTCCTCCTTAACTCATACATAACAATAAACATAAAGATATTCAATGAAATGCATAAACCAAACAACACATATATGCATAAATACAAATATTAAATATGCATATATAAACTCTCCGAATTCTTTTCCCCCTTTTTGTCAATTCATCAACAAAGGGGCGAAGGAAAAACAAGCAAAAAAAAATATATGTGTGATATACATTCATGAAGAGGAGAAACATAAAGTTAACTCCCACTGCATACATGCATTACATGAAAAGAGATGACTAGAGCCCTAACCACATAGCGCATAATATACAATGTATAAGTGGAGATATTAAGCTCCCCCTACACATGTATATCACATAAAGAAGAGAGGTCAACCTCCTCAATGTGAGATACACTCAACATGAATCTATATATAGAGAAGATGTTAAGCTCCCCTTACATATAGGCAATACATATCAACAAATTCAGAAACAACTTTTAAAATAAATTTTAAACTTTTAGAAGTCAACAAAATAAATTTTGATACCTATTAAAATCAAATTGTAGTTGACAAAACAAAAATTGGTACCACTTGTAAATAAACAAAATTTTAAGATACATATAGTAGTTGAAACATTGTAAATTTTTGATACCAATAGAAATATCTTATAAAATTTTGATACCAATTGAAAAGTAAAATATGAAGTACACTTTGATACCAAAAAAAATACCAATTGAAAGATCAATTAAAAATAATGCATAAGCTTATTTTGAAACTAATTAACATTTAAAATTAAGTCAAGCTTTAGCATAAACATAATTTGTGCTTTAAGATGTAAAGATATTGTAAGCACAATCAAATCATATATATGTATGAAAATGAATATACCAGTTGAAATTGATACTATTTGAAATTTGAAGCATGCATATATAAGAAAACATATATGAGTATACAAAGATAAAATTTTATGAAGTTCATGTGTGTAACTCATAACTACCTCCCTTTCATGCACATGTTTAAATGGATTTTCAATCTTGAGCATACAAGGTATGGTCGCCCAACTAACCTCCCTTATAAGGTAGAAATTTTCAAAAATAAGATTTGAAAGTAATTATAGATTGAAAACACTATCTAATGAAGAGTAAATAACTAGTTTAAAATAATTTTTGAAAAACAAGTTAAAGATCCTTCAAAAACATGAAACAAAATCATATATCCCATGAATCATTGCTAAGTACACAAAAATTGTCACTCAAGATCTATAAAGCTAAAAAATGTGCTTATAAAATAAGTATATGCATAAACAAAAATAATGTGAGTGCACAAGAATCATATGAATAGCATATTTATGAAATAATCAATAAGGCTTAAAACATGAAATTCTTTTATCAAAAACAAAAAATCCTAAAAATTTATTTTTCGTTAAAAATAAACTTCAAGGTATATGTATGTTCTATCAAAACTAAAAATATACATACATATCCCAAAAACAAACGAGTCCATAATAGAATTTGCATGAAGGCAAGTAACTCAAGGTTATACATGTATATTTATTAGTTTTAGACAAAGACAATATATACATGAAGCAAAACATGTACAAATATTGGGAAGACAAGTATAAATAAAAGAATCATCAAACTAAGTTATACATGTATATGTAATGAGTACAAATGAGCAATAGAGTACAAAAATATAATAATCAAGTGTATCTCACTACTTGTACAAGTATAAATACAAATTTTAACGAAAACTACATCTAAAACTAGTAATCACCACATAAAGTACAAAACATGATCAATTAATATAATGAGCATTGAAATCAAAATATGCTAAAAGTATTTATATTAAAGCATGTAAATAAAATAGGAGTTTAGAGATAGTTACCAAACCATATGAACTATTCTCTAAGTCTCCAAACCATGGTGATTCTCCCACCAAACTTCCTTCAAGATGATGCATCCAATGTAGTGTCCATCAAGCTCAAACACATCCACCATCAAGGCACCAATACCCTCACGTCAAGTGAGAGTCCACACCTACATCAAATACAACAGGGGTGAATTTTGGTACCCATACCTTATTGGGTCCATGGGGGTTAGCACCTTTCCAAACCCGAACAAATTTATTTGAAAAATTAGAAATATTTAATGTATCATAACAAAATTTTACAAGGTGACCCTTACGTCCACAATGTGTACAAGTGTACACATGAGCATACATAGTGTCATGTGTATGAGCGTGAGAAGCATGAGTATGTCGTGGTTTTGTGTGCATGTATATGTGAAACTTGTTTCTTTTGAAACATGGATTTTAATCGTGTGTGGTTCATGGCACATTGGCTCAAAGTAGAGCCCAAACAATCTACACTCTTCTTCAAAGTACAAATATCATTTTCAATGATTGAAGAAGAAGTAGAGCATGCAACATGTTTATCACTAGTAGAAGAAGCAATAGGAACATGACAAACATGAGTATCAAAATCATTTTTCAAAGAAGAGTTTTCCTTTGAAACTAAATCCAATTCTTTTGAAATTAAAACAATTTTATTTTTTAAAGAATCATTCTCTTTTAAAACAATTTTAAGTTTTGAGGACAAAACCTCATTTTTCTTCAAATCATCATCACAATTATTTTTATTTTTCAAAATTTCATTTTGCTTTAAAACAAGGTCAAGTTGGGTTTTCAAGGAATCTCTTTCACTCGAAATTGCAACCCTCTCTTGTGAAATTGCAAATCATATCTAGCTTTGAAGACAAATTCTCATTTTCTTCTTTTAATTTAAAGCTTTTCTTTTCAAAACTTTATATTTTCAAGCAAATTTTCACAAACTATAGATAGTTCTTCATTTAATGCATCGACATCCATAATGTCAACACCTGAAGAACTAGCACAATCATCTAGTTGAGTATCCGAGTTTACCTCAAGGGAGTCATTCCCTTGGACCATGTAGCAAGTATCATCGAACTCATCTCTACTAGATTCTTTCTCTACATATTTCATCGTTTGAAGCTTGGGAGAGGTCAAAGTGTTCCACACTGCAAAAGCGGAATCACAATGAGAAACCATAGATAAATATTCTTTGCTAAGAGAATGCTTTAATGCATCTAGGGCTTGTGTATTAACCTCAATGTGTTTGGCATTACCAAAATAGGTTTTCTTGGTAGTGGCAAGATAGACGTGGAAACCTAGGGCTTTTAAATAAGCACTCATCCTAATATTCCATATATTGACGTTAGAAACATCAAACATGGGAGAGGCAAGGTGATCCATGAGTGTATAAACTATATGTGTGCAAATGCAAATCTAGATTAGCTAACCAAGATCTCACTTCTTGGTGGTTAAACCTAATATCAGAAGCGTAGGCTCTGATACCAATTGAAAATACACTTAGAGGGGGTGAATAGGTGTATTAGCTAATCTAATGCCTAATAATGCAGAATTAAAACTAATTGCAACACACTAAGTGTAACCAAAGAGTGTAGCCGAATTACCAGTGAAGGGCTCTGGACTAACTCCTCTTGATTCCTCTAAATAAGAGTTGAGGTGCTATATCAAGCTCTCTTAGTTCAACACAAGCATGGGCACACACAAACAATACCAAGCATGTATATGATACGAACAATATGAAGCAATGCAAGATATAACAGAGATAGAGTTAGAGATAGAATCAAACGCAAACACCAAGATATGTTTTGAGGTTCAAGTCACTGCTCTTCGTCCCCGCCTTCACACAGAAGGATTTTCACTATATGTCAACACAGGACCTCCCACACAGGGAACCTCTAACGAGGAATTTACAACTCAACACTTGGAGTTCAAAACTCCTCTCTAACACAACCACCTCTACACAAGAGGCAAGGCACAAAGCCAAAATAACAATCACCTCTACACAAAGACGAATAGGCACAAAGCCAAACCAAAGAAAATTACAACACTTGATGATCACAATATACCACAAACAACTCTTGGTGATCTCAATAGACCACAAACCATTTTTTTCCACAAAAACAAGATCCTATAGATAAGATAGAGATGATAGCTCAAGTGTGAGAAAACAAAGTGTTTGGAATGAAAATAACAAAGAAAAACACTTGAAAAAATCACAAGATAGATATTGAAATAAAGATCAAAAACCAATTCCCCAAATACTCTCTTTTCTTTGATTTTTTCAACACTTTAAATCAAATAAAAGATAAATCTTTTTGGCACAAAAACTCTTTAAAACTTACTGTTAAAACACTTGTATAGATGGGAAAGTTTGCTCTTAAAATTCTTGTTGAAAATAGCCCCCAAAAACCCCTTTATATAGGGCTAGAAAAAAATCTAGCCGGTACAGCCAGAAAAAGGCCAGAATGCCCTTCCGGTCGACGGCTGGTCGACCGGCTAACAGTCATATTTCTGACCGTTGTGCCTCTGGTCGACCGGCAGTACTCAAGAGTTGGGTGCTTTCAGTCGGTTGACCGCGCGGTAGACCGGCCTACTTGGCTGGCCTTGTGCACGTATGCGTGCACATCGGTTGACCGGTCCGGTCGACCGTCTGGTCGACCGCCAGCTGAGTCTAGCTGGAATTATAGGAAAAAATTAGCTTTTTAATTCTAATAAAATCCCATAAAATCACATATAATTCCACAAAAATCAGTTCTCATAAATATTTGAAGAACAAATATGTGTGACTAAAATTTAACAAAAATTACAAACTATTTCAAATATTTTTGTGATATTGAATTTAGGCTTTAAATTAAAAACCGTATTTTCTGAAACTTGGATTTTGAAATGAAAAATCATTTTCGCCAAAACTTGTATAAATACAAAAACAAGATATTTGAAACATATTTGAAGCATATTGTGTATGGATAGAATTCAATACACATGTATATGATATATCTATTGATTGGTCACATATATTGCATATTTATTGTCACATTACCATGTTTATTATCTAAATAAATCATATCAATAAGTCGTATTTTTCTTTATAAAATGCAGGCCCATTGTTAAAGGATAGGAAAGAGAAACGAGCCCAAAAGCCTATCAAATTCTGATTTAATTTAGAATTAGTTCAAAATCAGAAAATTAGGGTAGGTCATTGCAAATCAGAGAGCTTGAAAATCGGTTAAAATGAATCTTCCCAAATTAAGTGGTTAGAGTCAAAGATCAAAGGCTGTTTCATCAAATCCTGGAGCTGAAACGGAAAAACCAGTAGGAGATAAAGTCAGAATACAAAACCAGGAGGTGTGCCCCCCCGGTTGTGGCCACCTGGCCACAGCCAGGCAGCGAAAACGCGACTTTGGCCGCGTTTTCGCGGCCTTGTTGAGTTTGTTGGGGGATCGTTTGCTCCCCCTATCTTCGTACGCCGTCCCCCGTTTGGTTTTTGTCTATAAATACTATATTTTTCAGAGAAAAAGGGACCGGAACTTAGTTTAAATTTTTCTCTTTGTTTTTAAGGTTTAGACTCTTGTTAGATGTATAGAAGTTGTATCTCTATTTTATAATTTGTAGTTTAGTTCAAATACCAGTGATGTGATTGTAATCTGAAGATTGAAGTGACATCAATAAAAAGATCAAGCTTTCTTTTCTTCCACTCCAATTCACGGGTATGTCTTACTTTATTTTCATGTATTATTTTTCATCTTCCATGAGTAGCTAAATTCATTTCTGGCTCACTATTGTTCCTCTCTTCGATCCCTCTTTTTTTTGAATGGTTTTGATGTAAAGACCCAATGGAATCATATGCATGCCTAAACTAAGCCTTTCTTCTTTGACAGTGTTCTTGAAGGTACATGAGGATGGGTCTAGATTTCTAAACTTCTACTTCTTTTAAAACATCTCTTGAACTTGTTTTTATTTCATACTTGAAAGACTTGATGATTTAACATTCAATTCAAGATAATTTCTTAAAGATCAGAGTTAACTTTTCCAAACTATCTTATTTGCTTTGCTTAAAATTTTCTAAACTCAAGCTTAAGATTTTGCCTATGATCAAGTTAAGACACTAAGAATTTCAAGAGAAGAACACATCTTGAGTAAGTGAGATAGTGTGCCCAGATCTTCTTCTTATATTACAAACAACAAATCACTCTTCAAGTTCTTTTAAAAAAAATCACCTTTTCCAAAGCCTTCTCTAAGTTCGCAATTTTCTTTTAATCATTTCCCTTCTCTCCATTCTCTTTTTCAATATATATAAAAAAAAAGAAAGACACCAACTCCATTCTTTGTTACTTAACAAAAATACCAAAAAGCTTCTATCGCATTGCCCCTCGTGGACACGACCCGTTAACCCACAGCTACACTATAATTCTCATTGCTTTCATTTTACGATCAATTTTTGGCGCCGTTGTCGGGGAGGGAACGGTGTGAAAGTACACCTAAAGGGGGGTGAATAGGTGTATGGCTAATCTAATGACAAATAATGTAGAATTAAAAACTAAATGCAACACACTTAGTGTAACCAAAGAGTGTAGCCGAATTCCCGGTGAAAGGGCTATGGACTATCTCCTCTAAATTCCTCTAAATAAGAGTTGAGGTGCTATATAAAGCTCTCTTGGTTGAACACAAGTGAGGCACACAAATAAATCCAAGCATATAAATGATATGAACAATATGAAATGATGCAAGGCACAATATAAGAGAGAGAGTTAGAGATAGTGGATCAAACGCAAACACAAAGATATGTTTTAAGGTTCGAGCACCCAACTCTACATCCCTGCCTTCACACAGAAGGATTTCTACTAAAGTGTTCATACAGGACTTCCCACACAGGGAACCTCCACTAAGGATTTGGGTAATACAAACTGGGAGTACACAACTCCTCTCTCCAATAATACAACCTCTACACAAGAGGCAAGGCACAACACAAATTATCTCTACACTTAGAGGGATAGGCACTTAGCCAAACAAGATCAACCTAACACAAGAGGGATAAGACACAAAGCCACCACTCTAACAATCACCTCTTCACTAAGAAGGGATATCAACACAATCACCTCTCACTAGAGATCACAAAGTATGGAGGGTTTATAACTCTTAGTGGTATCAACAACCACAAACCAATTTTCCCACAAATAGATCCTAATAGATAGGATAGATAGATAAGCTCAAGTATGAGAAATAAAGTGTTTGGATCAAAGAAAAAATACTTGGTAAAATCTCCAAATAGATATAGAAATCAAGATCAAAAACCAATTCTCAAAAGACTCTCTTTTCTTTGAATTTTCCAACACTTTAAAACAAATAAAGATAAAATCTTTAAACCCAAAACTCTTTAAAATTTGCTGTTAAAACACTTAAGAAGATGAGAATTTTTTCTCTTGAAATTGTTGTCTAAAACCAGCTCAAATGAGGGGTATTTATAGCCCCAAACAAATTCTGCCCGTTGGCAGCAGGAAAGGGCAGTTTTGCCCTTCCGGTCGACCGACCGGTCGACCGGCCAACGGTCACTTTTCTGATCGTTGTTCCTGCGGTCGACCGCTCGGTCGACCGTGCCTAGCCAACGGTCGACCGCCCGGTCAACCGGCCCCCACCCAAGAGTGGGGTGCGCTCATTCGGTCGACCGCGCGGTCGACCGGCCAAGTGGGCAGGCCCTTGTGCATGTCTCGTGCACATCGGTCGACCATGCCGGTCGACGGCTCTTGGTGCGGTCGACCGTCCGGTCGACCGCCAGAGCAATCTGGCCAAGGATTTAAGATTTAAAAACTTGTCTTTTATTTACCAATTAAATCACATAAATTCCACAAAAATAAGCTCTTATAAGATCTTTGAAATACAAATATGTGTGAGTAAAATTCAACACATATTCTAAACAATTTGAACCATTTTTGTGTTCTTGAAAATTTGTCTTAAACCAAAAACTGTATTTTCCAAAAACTAGGATTTTGAAATGGAAAACAGTTTTCCCAAAACTCATGCAAATAAAAAAACATGATATTGAAACAACTTTGAAGCATATTGTATATGGATAGAATCCAATATACATGAAAGATATTATTGAAAATCACCTAGGGGGGGGTGAATAGGTGATTATGCTAATTAATGCACAATTAAAAATTATGATGCAACAATCAACCCAAAACAAGACTAGAAGCCGAATACTCGGTGAAGGGCTCTGAACTTCTTCCTCCTGATTCCTCTAGATATAAGTTGGAGGTGCGCAATGCAATCTTGTTGTATGAGTATTTGATTGACAATATGAATATGCAACAGGTGAATAAAGCAATGAATGAAAATAAAGCAAGTAATTGAAGTAAGTAATTCAAGCTAATAATTGAAGCAAGAATATAGTGCAAGAGATAAGAGCAAGTAAACCAAACGCAAACACCGAGAATTTTTTCGAGGTTCGAGCACCCAGCTCTACATCCCCGCCTTCACCCAGAAGGATTTCTAACCACTATAACTTCACAAATAGTTATAACCACACCTGAGTACCCAACTCCACAATTTCAAGTACAAGTTCTCTCTTGGTGATCAAAAGACCACAAACTTTCTTTTGCAAAAGCCTCTTTCCCTTACAAGAACCCTGTAGAATAATGGTTAGAATTGAAGCTCAAATATTGTAAGTGGAAAAAGAAATAGAACTTGAGAGAGTTTAGAAATTAAAACTTCAGGAATGAGAGATTCTTCAGCGCATAAACCAAGGACCAAACTCTTTTGAAACCTTTGAAAACTTTTGAAACTTTTGTAAAATGCTTGTTGTTGTAAAAACTCTCCCTAATCACCCTATTTATAGGAGAGGGCTAAGGATTAAAGAGTAAACCCTCATAATACTAATTAGGAAGTATTTGACCCAGAAAATACCATTTAAACATGTTTAGATAAGAAAAAGACAATTTTAAAACGTGTTTAAAAACTAGCCGTTAAGGCTGAAACGGCTCTCTCGGTCGACCGGTCGGTCGACCGTGGTTCAAATAAAGTGACCGTTGCAGGCTCTCGGTCGACCGCTCGGTCGACCGAAATAAACAGAGAGTGACACCATGTCAGTCAGCCAGCCGCTCGGTCGACCGAAGGGCTTCAGTCGTCCGCCCGGTCGGCCGAAAAACGTGCACACGGATACGCACCAAAACTGCCAGAAGTCCAGTCGACTGGGTCGGTCGACCGAACTGACCTGACTAAGTGACGGTCGACCGGTCGGTCGACCGGCTCAGGCCAAAAATCAAAACTGAACAAGAATTTTGAAGGGGATTTGAAATCTAACAAGATAGTTTTGATTGAAACATGTATAATACCCAAAATTGAGTTTGTAATCAAAAGGCTTTAAGTTAAAATAATTTTTATATATATATAGGAAATATTTTTGGAAATGATATGTACGCAAAAATGTGTGTGATAGAGCTTCAACCCTATTCATTATTCTTTAACAAAATTATAAAACTAAAAACAAATCTAATGAATTCTCTTGAGCAATCTTGAAGTCTTGAGCCATGCAAAGCCTAGCTAGAGCCTTCTCTTCTTGATGTGCCATAAGCCTTCTTTGCTCCATGAACCTAGAATTTCTTGCAAAAGCTAAGCAATGGCCTCCAAATATGGTACAAACCTGAAACTTATCTTGAACAAACTTATTAGTACCAAATGGCTCTTATTTGTTTTGTTATCATCAAAACTCTAAACAAATGGAGAGTGTAACCTTTTGGGCCAACAATCTCCCCCTTTTTGATGATGACAAAACAAATAGGCTATAAAAGAGAGGTGTAAGCTCCCCCTCAAATTATGCTACATTAAACAAATAAAAAATAATGTAATATGCAAGCAAAAACCATGAGACTAACCATGAGACTAAAAACCATGAGGTTTAAAACACTTGCAAAAACACAAAACATAATAAAACTCAAACTTATTCTCCCCCTTTTTGTTATACATCAAAAAGGGTAAGAAAAATATTTTTATTCAATAACACAAACATTTAGTTCACCACAAATAAAGGAGAATATAGCAAAATCAAGTGGTTTAGTGAAAATATCGATAAGTTGCAAATCCGTGGAAACATAATCAATATCTATATCACCTTTCTCAAAATGATCTCTAAGAAAGTGATATCTAATCTCAATGTACTTGGTCTTACTATACTGATTTGCATTCTTTGTCATATGAATAGTACTAGTATTATCACAAAAAATTTTTATGGTTATAATGCAAATCATAATCAAGGAGAGCATGTTTCATCCAAAGGACTTGTGCACAACAAGCCCCTGCCGCAACATACTCTGCCTTGGCGGTTGAGAGAGCTACGGAATTTTGTTTCCTAGAGGACCATGAAACAAGACAATTACCAAGAAATTGACATGTCCCACTATTACTCTTTCTATCTACTCTACAACCCGCATAGTCAGCATCCGAAAAACTCGTCATTGAAAAATCTCCGGTTTTCGGATACCAAAGACCCATTCCAATTGTGCCCTTAATATAACGAATGATGCGTTTTATCGCAATAAGATGGGACTCTTTAGGACACGATTGGAATCTAGCACAAAGACACACACTAAACATGATGTCCGGCCTACTTGCCGTTAAATACAACAAACTTCCTATCATGCTTCTATATAACTTAATATCAACACATTTACCTTGGTCATCCTTATCAAGCTTGGTTGTAGTTGCCATGGGAGTGTTGCAAACTTTTGATCCTTCAAGTCCAAACTTCTTTACGAGTTCCTTTGCATACTTGGCTTGACTTATGAATATCCCATCTTGCAATTGCTTGATTTGGAGTCCAAGAAAGAAATTCAATTCACCCATGGAAGACATTTCAAACTCACATTGCATAACCTTTTCAAACTCCTTGCATAAAAACTCATTAGTAGAACCAAAGATTATATCATCAACATAAATTTGCACAATTAAGATGTCATTATTAATATGCTTAGTAAAAAGAGCTGTGTCTACTTTGCCTTTAACAAAATCATTTGAAATGAGAAAACTAGAAAGCCTTTCATACCAAGCTGTTGGAGCTTGTTTCAATCCATACAAAGCTTTATCAAGTTTTAAAAACATAATTAGGATGAACATGATCAATAAAACCGGGAGGTTGTTCAACATAAACTTCTTCATTAATAAAACCATTTAAAAATGCACCTTTCACATCCATTTGAAAAAGTTTAAAATTTTTGAAAGATGCAAAAGCTAGTGTCATCCGTATGGCTTCAAGCCGTGCTATGGGTGCAAAGGTCTCCTCAAAGTCAATTCCTTCAACTTGAGTGTAACCTTAGGCCACTAACCTAGCTTTATTCCTAATAACATTTCCGGACTCATCCATCTTGTTTCTAAAGATCTGCTTAGTACCAATTATTGGTCTATCGTGGGGCCTAGGAACAAGATGCCAAACTTGGTTGTGCTCAAATTGATTGAGTTCCTCTTGCATGGCTAGCAACCAATATGAGTCCGCCTCGGCTTCGAGGATGCTTTTGGGTTCAAAATGAGAAATGAATGCAAAATTACCACATAAGTCATGGAGTTTGGAGCGAGTTGTTACCCCTTTAGAGACATCACCTAAAATGAGTTCCTTAGGGTGTTTTGTAACGTATCTCCAATCTTTTGGAAGCGGTTGAGAGCTTTCCACTTTATCCTCTTAAACATCACCAATGGATTCTTGCTTTTCTTCTTGAGCGGGTGAGTCCTTCAAGGATAGTCTCTCCATGTTTTCACCTAATGGGTCAATCTCTACAACATTCTCAACAACCACATTAGATTCTTCAAATTTAACATGCATGGATTCTTCAATGGTAAGGAAGATCTATTTAATACTCTATAAGCTTTACTAGTTGAAGAATATCCAACAAAAATAGCTTCATAAGCCTTAGCATCAAATTTACCCAAGTTATCTCTAGTATTCAAAACAAAACACTTGCATCCAAAAACTTTGAAATAAGCAACATTAGGTTTTTAGAATGATACATTTCAAAAGATGTTTTGGAAGAATTTTTACACAAATAAATACGATTTTAAAAATAGCATGCGGTGTTTACGGCCTCGGCCCATAGATATTGAGGGAGGTCATATTCACTTATCATGGTCCTAGCCATCTCTTGAAGTGTTCTATTCTTTCTTTCTACAACTCCATTTTGTTGTGGAGTTCTAGGACATGACATTTCATGCTTGATTCCCTTTTCATCACAATAAGTCATGAAGAGTTGGTTAACAAACTCACCACCTCTATCACTCCTTATTTTCAAAATCGAAAAACTTTTTTCTTTTTCAACCCTTTTTCGAAAAATCTTAAAATGAGAAAAAGTTTGATTTTTGTGTTCCAAAAAATAAAACCCAAGTGAAACGGGAAAAATCATCAACTAAAACAAATGCATATCTACTATCATTTAACCTTTTAGTTTTAGTTGGACCAAAAAGATCCATATGAATTAATTCTAATGGCCTAGTTGACATGATATCCTTGATTGGTTTGAAGGAAGACTTGGTTTGTTTCCCAAGTTGGCACGCACCACAAATGCGGTCTTTCTCAAACTTCAAATAAGGAATACCCTTCACCAATTCCTTAGAATTAATCCTAGAAAGATGGTCAAAAGATGCATGTCCTAATCTTCTATGCCAAAGCAAGAATTTTCATCAAAAACATTCAAGCATTTAGTAGAACAATCCAAATTAAGCATGTCAATGATATAAACATTATCATCACGAAATCCGGTGAGAATACAATCATTGGTTTTGCAATCAAAAATCTTGCAAGAAGAGTCATCAAAAACAACTTTAAGACCACGATCACAAAGTTGACTTATACTAAGTAAGTTATGTTTTAAACCATCAACAAGAACACATTTTCTATAATAAGAGATGTACCAATTTGAATGTTACCTATACCGATGATAGTGCCCTTGGAGTCATCCCCGAAGGTGACGGTGCCACCTTCAACAAACCTTGATAGGGTTGTAAAGTTGTTGATATCCCATGTCATGTGTTTTGAACAACCACTATCAAGGTACCACCGCTCCTTACGTCTTGGAGCCTTGGTGTGTACCTACATCAAATAATTTAGGACTTGATTTTGGTACCCACATTTTCTTGGGTCCTAAAGCGTTAGTGTCATGAATCCATACAAGATTATTTGTTCTATTTATTTGGTCATAACAAAACTTAGCCAAATGTCCATTCTTACCACAATAAGTACATCTATACACTCTACCATATTTAAAAGCATAGTGAGTGTGTGACTTGTGAGCATGTGTAGATTTAGCATGAGTGTTGTGTGTAGTGTGAGCATGAAGAATTTTGACATGTGAAGCTTTAGTATGAGAAGTGTGCTTTTTAGAAAACATTTCCTCAAGTTTCTTAGTGTTGAAAGCACAATCCTTCAAAACTTTTTCAAAATCAACAATTCTAGTTTTTAATGAAGAAATTTCTTTTTCATCAATCTTAAGAAATTTTACTTTGCAAGCAACTTTGTAAGCACTAAATTCATTTTGAGTAGAAATGAGATTGGAAGAAATTTCATCTTTTTCTCTAGAAACAATAGCAAGTTGATTTTTAAGAAAGCAACTTCCTTTTCCAATTTAGAACATTCAATCTTTTTATTATCAAAGGTTTCAGAGAGTTCAACAAAAGCATGCACAAGAACTTCTTTACTTAATTCATCATCTTCATCAAGAGGTTGTGGGGTTACCTTTGGTGTGTTTGCCATGAAACACATGTTCGCCGTGTCCACCTCGTCTTCGGATTCGCTTTCCGAATCCCATGTGGCTTTGTAGGCTTTCTTTTCGACCGGCTTCTTTGGCTTGAAGGAGGAAGTCACCTTTTTCTTGAATTCCGGGCAATCGGTCATGATATGTCCGGGCTTTCGGCAATTGTAGCAAATGATTCTTCTCTCCTCTTTTCCTTCAAATTTTCTTCTAAAGTTGAACTTGTTCTTCCGGTACATTCTCTTCACGTTCGCACAAGGAGGGATAGCTCCTCATCTTCTTCTTCATCTTCTTCATCTCATCAAGAGTGGAGGAAGACTTGAAGGCTATGGATTTCTTCTTTTGAGGAGCTGTTTCTTCTCTTGCCTTCTTTTCCATCTCATGAGTCTTCAAGTTTCCAATGAGACTTATGAGATCCATTTCATCCTTGTCATTCAATTCTTTCAAGGTGGTGGCCTTTATCTCCCATGATGAAGGAAGAGCCCGAATTACTTTCCGCACCTTTTGGTCATTGCTAATATCATCACCTAAAGAGGAAAGAGCATTGGTAATTTTAGTAAACCTTGTAATCATGCAATCAATAGATTCATCATCAATCATTTTAAAAGATTCATATTGGGACCTCAAGAGATCTATCTTAGCTCTCTTTACTTGTGATGTCCCCTCGTGTGTGACCAACAAATGTTGCCAAATCTCATAGGCGGATTGGCAATGTATTACTCGTGTAAGGTCATCCTCATTCAAGGCGGTTAGGAGGAAATTTTGGGCCTTTGAGTTAGCCTCATATTCTCTAAAGGTAAAATCAGACCAAGTGCTTTCATAACTATCGGGTCTAATATAGGGTTTGGTCAAGGATTTAGCAACTAAGCTACCTAAAGATTGTAAGAAAATAGTCATCCTAACCTTCCAAATAGGGAAATTAAGTCCATCAAATTTAGGAGGGGTTTTGATGTTGTCGGCCATGTTTACTAGTATATGAATGAATGCAAATGTTGATTAGCAAATTTTAAGGATCTCTCTAAGGATGTAAAGCCAAACCTAGAGTCCAAGCTCTGATACCAATTGAAAATCACCTAGAGGGGGGGTGAATAGGTGATTATGCTAATCAATGCACAATTAAAAATTATGATGCAACAATCAACCCGAAACAAGCATAGAAGCCGAATACCCGGTGAAGGGCTCTGAACTTCTTCCTCCTGATTCCTCTAGATATGAGTTGGAGGTGGGCAATGCAATCTTGTTGTATGAGTATTTGATTAACAATATGAATATACAACAGGTGAATAAAGCAATGAATGAAAATAGAGCAAGTGATTGAAGTAAGTAATTCAAGCAAATAATTGAAGCAAGAATATAGTGCAAGAGATAAGAGCAAGTAAACCAAACGCAAACACCGAGAATTTTTTCGAGGTTCGAGCACCCAGCTCTACGTCCCCGCCTTCACCTAGAAGGATTTCTAACCACTATAACTTCACAAATAGTTACAACCACACCGGAATACCCAACTCCACAATTTCAAGTACAAGTTCTCTCTTGGTGATCAAAAGACCACAAACTTTCTTTTGCAAAAGCCTCTTTCCCTTACAAGAACCTTGTAGAACAATGGTTAGAATTGAAGCTCAAATATTGTAAGTGGAAAAAGAAATAGAACTTGAGAGAGTTTAGAAATTAAAACTTCAGGAATGAGAGATTCTTCAGCACATAAACCAAGGACCAAACTCTTTTGAAACCTTTGAAAACTTTTGAAACTTTTTGTAAAATGCTTGTTGTTGTAAAAACCTCTCCCTAATCACCCCTATTTATAGGAGAGGGCTAGGGATTAAAGAGTAAACCCTCATAATACTAATAAGGAAGTATTTGACTCAGAAAATACCATTTAAACATGTTTAGAGAAGAAAAGATAATTTTAAAACGTGTTTAAAAACTAGCCGTTAAGGCTGAAACAGCTCTCTCGGTCGACTGGTCGGTCGACCGTGGTTCAAATAAAGTGACCGTTGCAGGCTCTCGGTCGACCGAAATAAACAGAGAGTGACACCATGTCAGTCAGCCAGCCGCTCGGTCGACCGAAGGGATTCGGTCATCCGCCCGGTCGGCCGAAAAACGTGCACACGGATACGCACCAAAACTGCCAGAAGTCCAGTCGACTGGGTCGGTCGACCGAACTGACCTGACTAAGTGACGGTCGACCGGTCGGTCGACCGGCTCAGGCCAAAAATCAAAACTGAACAAGAATTTTGAAGGGAATTTGAAATCTAACAAGATAGTTTTGATTTGAAACATGTATAATACCCAAAATTGAGTTTGTAATCAAAAGGCTTTAAGTTAAAATAATTTATATATATATAGGAAATATTTTTGGAAATGATATGTGCGCAAAAACGTGTGTGATAGAGCTTCAACCCTATTCATTATTCTTTAACAAAACTATAAAACTAAAAACAAATCTAATGAATTCTCTTGAGCAATCTTGAAGTTTTAACCCATGCAAAGCCTAACTAGAGCCTTCTCTTCTTGATGTGCCATAAGCCTTCTTTGCTCCATGAACCTAGAATTTCTTGCAAAAGCTAAGCAATGACCTCCAAATATGGTACAAACCTGAAACTTATCTTGAATAAACTTATTAGTACCAAATGGCTCTTATTTGTTTTGTTATCATCAAAACTCTAAACAAATGGAGAGTGTAACCTTTTGGGCCAACAATTATATCTATGTTTTTGACATTAAATACAAAAATAAGTTTTGTTTAAATACAAAACTCCAAACACATGAATAGGCTTTTCAAAATAAGTTTTTCTAGGTATATGAAGTATAGATGTATATAGATCAAATCTAATATACAATAAAACTTGTAAACTTGTTTTGATTCTATCTATTCATAAAATCATATATATGAAAAACCGAAACCGGATAAACCGAAAAATCAAACACATGAAACTTTAAACAAGTGTGTGTATGTGAACTTGAGTATATCAACACTATATAATCTTTATAATGATCTAAATAAAATCTTAAACTAGACAAACTGATGTCTTCTTGTAGAACTCCTTCTCCAAGTCGACTCGATCCAAACATGATCCAACGAGCTTGACTCCAACCGAGTTCTAGATACGATCTTGACGCGCGAGCTCTTGAATCATCATGTGTTAGCTCCAAAACTCCTTTGTTGAAGCTAATCACCTACTAATATCTTGATCAAATATCTGAAACTAAATATCACAAGATTATTAGTAAACAATAACTACATGAGTTAATCATCATCAAAACTAGAGTGAAGGGCCTCTGGGCCAACACGGTGTAACTGTTTTCTAACAAGTTTGGTGTCTTGTTTCAGGGAAGTCAAGATTAAGATTTAGCATTCAAGCTTTACAGGAGAAGACTTGCTACTCTGTGCCCCTACTCTCGAAAGTAGGAAACAGAATTTCAAGAAATTGCAGTGCAAAAGTTAAAATTTTTATTAGACTATTAAAAACTCTTTTTTTGCAGGTCATATTGCTTGCAAAAATAAAGTTTTTGTGTGTTATTATTCTTTCTATATTTGATATTCACACTCCCTATTTTTAATCTAACAGTAATCTTTGTGATTGTTAATAGCTTAAAAAAAGTTTAGACTTGCATTCTAGGCATTTGTCTAATTACATTTATTTTATAATTACTGTTGAAGATAGCTGGAGACAAGGTACGTATGCATAGCATATAGTTTAGGAAATATTCTTGGGTAATATTTGCTTTTGAATGTTACTTTTTTATATCTTGCTTACTCTGCACAATCAATTCTAAGGGCAAAACCCAAATCAAGATAAGGTGGGGAAGTCATTACCCTTTCTTAGCCCACAAACTATCTCCAAGCACGCACAATCTAAGCCTAAGTAAAATCTAATAGACGCTGGCCTTAGGGATATCTCGAACTCACTAGGAGATTATCCTAAGGGGGAAGGTGTTAGAATTTAACTCCTGTCAAATCAGTGTCTAGGAAAGGGATTGAGGGGTGAAACCCCGAAGGCTGGTGGTTTGGCTTAATTAGGCCCGTCGCTTTTTGTGCAGATACCTTCCACCAATCTTGCCCTGACGTGACTGATTAGCTTGCGGTCAAAGTCTGCATTATACCTCCTGTGGATAATCAACCAGTTAGGAGTTGTCTAGGTTAAGGTTACCTTAGACTAGGCTTGGTTGATTACTCTTGTTGACTATTGGTAAACTTGTTTGTGATTGTGTTTGTATATGCAAGTGTGGTCAAGAGACCCTAATTCTTCTAGGTTGACTAGAAACACATCACCACCCAAGTTTGAACCAAGACCAGATCCGGCTATGGCTCAACCAACATCTTTGCAGGATAGGTTCTATCCTATTAGAACCTCACTTCTATCTTGCATCTAACTTTCGTCGATTGGTGAATACAATTTTGAGCTCAAACCTCAGTTCATCAACACACTCCCTAAGTTTCATGGCTTAGAGTCCGAAGATGCTTATTTCTTTATAAGAGAATTTGAGAAAGTATGTCTAATAATGAAAATCTCACACCTTGTAGATGATGCTATTAGGTTGAGATTTGTCTCTTTCGCTCTTAAGGACTTAGCCAAGAAATGGCTTTACAGCTTAGCGGCCGGCTCTATCACATCTTGGGATGATTTCATCAAGGTCTTCTTGAAGAAATTCTATCTAATTCATATGACCGCTCTTATTAGGAAGAACATCATGCAATTCAAGTAAGAACCTAGTGAACCGTTTTGGAGGCATTTGAACGTTTTAAAGACCTCCTTATCTAATGTCCTCATCATGAATAGAGAAATGGCGACAATGTCAAATTTTGTATGACGATTTAGACTACTCTACCAAGATCCTCTTAGAAAGCATGTGCCAAGGGGGATTCTTGTAGAAAGATGAGAATGAAGGATGGGATTTATATGAGAATCTAGCTGAAAAGACCATCCAATGAGAACCTACTAGTGAAACCTCAAGGAACTCAAACTCCATCCCTTCAAAAGGAGGTCTCCATTCTATTGCATTCATAGCTAGCGAGGCTAAGTTAGCTAATCTAGCGAGAAGACTGGATGCTTTAGAAACTAAGAAACCAAGTCCAGTCAATCAAGTCAGCCCAAACCAATATCCAACTCTGGGCTGTACTTACTGTCAAGCCATGGATCATGTGTTTGAGGAGTGTCCTATGTTTCAAGCTTAAAAATATTTTTCAGAACCGATGAATGTGGCCTTTTCAAGGCCGAACAATAATCCTTATGTACCAACGTATAATCCTGGCTGGAGAAATCTCCTGAATTTCTCACTGATCCAAAATAACAATGATCAGTCATGGTCAAATCATGCAAGCCACTTCCATCATGCCAATAATTCTTCCATTCACCAACCCAATTTTTCCAATTTCCATCATAATTCTCCAACCATCCACCTAATTTTTCAAACTATCAACACAACTTTCACAATCAAACTCCACAATCTTCCTTCCAGAATCCTCAACTAGAAAGGAGAATGACTGACTTTGAGAGAAATATGGGAAGATACATGAAGAACCATGATTCTCTCATGCAAACTATACAGAGGCTAGAGGTTCAAATGAGCCAATTAGCCACTCCATAGAATGAGAAACAAAAGGGTACCTTACCTAGTCAGCCAATAACCAATCCTAGGAATTCTCAACAAGCTCATTTGGCTGAGGATCAATCATTGAATCAATGTAATGTGGTTCATACATTGAGGTCGGGAAAGAAAGTTGATAATCAAGTGTCAACACCATCTAATCCCATTCAACACAACCACACTCAACCATCTACCTCATCTGGTCCCAGTCTGTCAAAATCTGACAAATCTGAAACAGATAAAATCAACCAGTCAAGTGCACCAGCCTATAGTACCATTTCCTAATAGGTTGAAAAATAACAAGCAAAATCCACACATGGATAAGATAATTGCGATCTTCAATCATGTGAAGATAAATGTGTCACTTCTTGATGCCATCCAACAAGTCCCATCCTATGCTAAGTTTCTTAAGGACATGTGCACCAAGAAGATGAAGACTAATATATCAAAAAGGTCTTCTTAGCCACTAACATTAGTGAGCTATTGTCGGGTCTGATCCCTGTCAAGTACAAGGATCCAGGTTGTCCCACCATTGCCTGCACCATAGGACAAGCCGAGATTAGTCGTGCACTTCTTGACTTGAGGGTAAGTATCAACTTGCTCTCATTCTCAGTTTATCAACAGCTCAGGTAGGGCGATCTTAGTCCAACTCGAGTCACTATCTAACTGGCTGACCGTTCAGTGAAAGTTTCAAAGGGGGGAATTAATGATGTCCTTATCCGGGTCGGGGAGTTTATTTACCCTGTGATTTCATAGTTCTAGAGACACAACCTGTGTCCAATCCTAGGGCTCAAACTCTTGTTATCCTAGGGCGATCATTACTTGCTACTGCCAATACAATTGTCAATTGTAGGAATGGGTCCATGAGGTTAACCTTTGGGGACATGACTAGAGAAGTCAATGTCTTCAACCTAGAAAAATAACCTCGTGATGTGAGGACCAAATATTTGAAGTCAACCTTCACTTTCGAAACTGAATGTATGAATTCTGGGAGAAGCTTAAGAGAGAACTTATTTATGCACCAATCATATCTGCTTCGGATTGGTCTAAGCCGCTTGAATCATGTGCGACGCTTCTGATTTTGCCATAGGCGCTGTCCTAGGATAACGCATTGATAACAAACAACACGTGATTTACTACTCTAGTAGGACTCTCAACGATACTCAATTGAACTACACTACTACTGAGAAGGAATTCTTGGCAATAGTGTTTGCCTTAGAGAAATTTTGTCTTTACCTATTAGGGTCTAAAATCACCATTTTCATCGATCATTCTACGCTTAGGTACCTCATGATGAAGAAGAATGTCAAGGCCCGACTCATTCATTGGATCCTCCTTCTTTAAGAATTTGATCTCGAGATTCGAGACAAGAAAGGCGTAGAAAATATCGTTGCTGACCATCTCTCACGAATCCAAATTCTCCATGCAACGAATTGCCCATAAATGAGGAATTTTCTGATGAAAATCTCTTAGCTCTCTTTAGGGAACCTTAGTTTGCTGATATAGTGAATTACTTAGTCACAAATCAAACTCTGTCTCATTGGTCCAAAAATGATATATACCGGTTCTTATCTTAAGTCCGGTACTTCTTTTAGGAGGAACTGTATCTGTTACGTATTGTTCTAACCAAATTATTAGGAGTTGCATTCTCGATGAAGAGGTTAAGAGTGTTTTTTATCTTTTTGTCACGAACTTGCATGCGGTGGACACTTCGGTCCCCGCAAGACTACTGAAAAAATGCTACAAAGTGGGTTCTATTATCCCACTTTATTCAAAGATGTTTATGAATTTTGCAAGACGTGCCCTAGATGCCAGTGTAATCACCTAAAGGGGGTGAATAGGTGACTAGCTAATCTAATGGTGAATTAATGCAGAATTGAAACTATTTATGCAAGCTAAAAACTATTAAGCTAGACATACCAAGTAAACCTAAGAGTGTAGCTGAATTCCCGGTGAAGGGCTCTGGACTAACTCCTCAAGGTTCCTCTAGATAAGAGTTGAGGTGCCGCTATGGCTCTCTTGGTTGAATACAAGTGTGAGCAAACAATCCCCAAGCATATAACAATTAAGCACAAGTATATCAAGCTAGTAAAGATAAAGGCAATGTAAGCATGCAAGATATAAACACAAGTGAGAGATAAAGAGAGCAATCGCGAACACGGGAGATTTGTTTCGAGGTTCGAGCACCCTTGCTCTACGTCCCCGCCTTCAACACTATGAAGGATTTCCACTAGAATCGATCTCACGGATCACTCGGTGCCACAACACCTATAAGGAGTTCACACTAGAACTCTTTGGACTCACTAGTCCCCTCACTTGTTCCCGCAAGAACAAACATACGCAAGCACGCAAGCTTGCCGAGGCCGCACTTCTACACCGAGCTCTCACTAGAACTCGAAATAATGCGACCCGCAAGTCCGCTTCCTCAAATACAAGAAAGAACATTTTGGTGATATATACACTTTGATCACCTAAAATCACTCTCACAATAACTCTCCTATTATGATAGATATGGCAATGGAAAGCTCAAGTGTATGTGAGAAAAACAAGGATTGATTTGGTGGTAAAAAACTCAAGAAATCACTTTTGCAAAACACTCTTGAAAAACTCTCCTTTTGATATAGAAGTATTTGGCTCTAAAACAAGTGGAGATAAACACTTAGAAGTGTATGAAAACCTAGCTCAAAACCCCACTTAAAATCTTATATAAAACAGTCCAAGAGAAGCCCCTTTTATAGGCTTCAAAAATGTGGCCGTTGGAGGCCAACTCAGCAGTCTGCACTGCTGGCGGTCGACCGCCCGGTTGACCGGCCAACGATCAGATTTCTGACCGTTGAGCTAGCGATCGACCAGCCAGTCGATCGTTGTCTTGCAAATGACCCAGCGGTCGACCGCCCGATCGACCGGGCCATTTTCAGAGAGCAGAGACTCTCTGGCGGTCGACCGTGCGGTCGATCGGCCCTTGGCCGTGCATATTTGTGCACGTCAGTCGACCGGTGCGGTCAACCGACTTCTGGCTCGGTCGACCGTCCGGTCGACCGGCAGAAGACCAGTCCAGCAATTTCAGGATTAAAAACTTGGCTTTTTACCTTTAATAAAATCCTATAAATTCTATAAAAATCTACAAAAATAGTTCAGTAATATACTTTGATATACAAACATGTTTGAGTAAAAATCAAAACATGTTACAAATATTTTGAACTATTTTTGTAATATGGAAGTTTTATCTTAAACAAAAATCTGTATTTTTCCAATTGAAAACTGATTTTTTCAAAACTCCTCCAAACATAAAAACAAGATATTCTAAACACTTTGAAGCTTAGTGTATATGGATATGATCCACTACACATATATGATGAAATATATATATGCTTTTCACATTAAGCTCTAAAATAAAGTTTTGATAAAAACATATGTATATATTGAAGCTTAAAAATCAAACCGGTATTTTTCCAAAACAAAATCTCTTTTATGAAAACACATATAAATCTTGTGTGTGTGTGAGTGTATATGAAACTTGAGCAATCCACTAACTAATCTATCCTTTATATTTTATCTAAAAACAATATCTTACTAAAAACAAACCTAGACACAAGTCTTCTCTTGAAGGTCTTCACTTGAAAGTCTTCTTCTCCTTCTTGACTTGGTCCAAAACATGATCCAATGTGCTAGACTCCTCTTGAGTACTTGATGTGGTCTTGATGCACAAGCTCTTGATTCAACACATGCTAGCTCCAAAACTTGACTTTAAATTCTTTGTTGAAGCTAAGCACCTACTAAGATCTTGATCCAATATCTGAGACTTAATTAAACACAAGATCATTAGTACTATAACTATATGAGTTAATCATCATCAAAACTAGAGCGATGGGCCTTTGGGCCAACAGCCAGATGGTGGGAAGGATCTCAAAAACGAGATATGATGCCCCTCAGCCCAATTCTAGAAATAGAATTCTTTGGTGTTTGGAGCATCGACTTTATGGGTCCATTTCCTAACTCATTTAGAAACCAATACATATGGTTGCTGTGGACTATGTGTCCAAGTGGGTAGACGCCATTCCTAGTAGAACTAATGTAACAAAGTTGTCATAAAGTTTTAAAAGAGAACATTTCTCACGCTTCGGAACCCCTCGTGCTATCATCAGTGATAATGGTACTCACTTTGCAATAGATCCTTTGAAGCTCTTATGCAAAAGTATGCCATAACTCACAATTGTCCACACCTTATCATCCTCAAACCAGTGAGCAGGTTGAGGTCTCCAATAGACAAATCAAGCTTATTTTGGAGGAGACTGTGGAACCAAAATCGGAAAGATTGGTCCACCAAACTTGTAGACGCCCTATGGGCCTCCAGGACTGCTTCAAGATGATTCTAGGGATGTCTCCTTATAGGTTAGTCTTTGGGAAGGCTACACCCTACCGTTGAGTTAGAGCACCAGACCTTATGGGCATCAAGCAGTTGAATTTTGACTTGACTAAGTCCGGTAACCTTCAAAAATTACAAATTTTTGAATTAGAGGAGTTGAGAAATGAGGCCTATGAAATGTTAAGATCACTAAAAATAGAGTTAAGATTTTTCATGATAAACATATCATAAGAAAAACTTTTATCCTGGACAAAAAATCTAACTCTATAATTCTAGGCTTCATCTTTTTCTAAAAAAATTAAAATCAAGATGGACTGAGTTATTCGTTGTCAAAACCGTGTTTCCACACGGTGCTGTAGAGATCAGTGACGCCAAGAATGGAAATGACTTTAAGGTAAATAGTCAAACGCCTTAACCTTTCTTAGAATCGGTGCCGATAAATGAAACGACTATGGGCCTTTTCGACCCAGTGTATTAGTAACTTTCTCTTTTTCATTTTATTTCATGCATCTATACATTTCTTTCATACATTAGGGATAATGCATGAGATAAGTGTGTAGGGTAGGGCTCAAACATGACTAATATAACTAAAAAAAGAAAACAAAGAAAAAACATATATAAAAAAATTTTGAAAGGTAAGAACAATATATTGATATATTTTTGTAAGAAATTAAGTCAATTTAAGGAATAGGAAAATCATAATTAGGATTTCTTATACTTGGTCAAAATAAGATAACTTGTTTGATTTTCAGGGTTAGAAGAAAATTGATGAATGTAATTTAGTCTTGATGTTTACCTTGAAAAAATATGCACACTTTATACACTTACACACTTAGGGTTCAAAGACAAAAATTCTTAAGCCTTATAAAAAAAGAAAAATATATATATCTGCAAATCTAATTATTGATTAGTAAGGTGCTTTGGCCTAAGAAAGCCTTGGTATTCATGCAAAAGATAATTAGATAAGTTTTAAAAATATATA